>MJUU01003787.1:86197-101113 GCA_002080025.1 Modiolus philippinarum | reverse complement strand
TTTTTTTTCTGTAACCACTTGACATACTGTATATTGGTGTATCTATATAAGATACAGCTTTTGGACTGAATTTTTTTTTTAGATATAAGGTTTCAAATCTTTTCTTATTTCTAAGATAACTGCCTAAGCAGCACTCCAGCGTTCAGCACTTTGATTCAACTTATACCATAGGGATTGATTTTTAAACTAATACTTAAATTATATTCCTTTTGTGAAAAAATCTTGCCTAAAAACTGCTGAAATATTGTATATGTCTACCTGTAAGCACAGAGATATCAAACAACAAGCTTTATAGGACTATACATTTTTCATATTGTCACTGTATGTTACAAGGATGATGTTCATAAAGTTTTTGTTTGATGCACATACATCACAGGAAACACCTCATTCCATTACACAAGTTTATGTGGTAATACAATATGTCTGGTTAGAGCTAAACAGTTAAGGGGACATTTTCTATGAATTGTTCAATGAATACATTTATTCCTCTCCAAATGTCAGTTTTGTTGGTATGATAAACAGACTTTGAATGTCACTGTGTAACAAAGAAGATATTTTGGCAGGAAACATTGTTGAATTGAAATTTTATCCTCAGTTATCGGTATCATGTGATGAAATTATGAATATAATATCCTAGAATATCCTCTTCATTGTTTTCATGAGCAGTCATCATAACTAACTGAACCTTATTTTCAAAGTAGGTAGCATTGTAATGTGATATATTATTAATTGTCCCAGTTTTCTGGTATTCAACACAATAAATACTGAAGAAAGAAAACATGCAGACACTTTTGACAAAGTTCTGAAAATAAGGGGTTGTCAATCTGAATAGTTAGTCTTATATATCATGTATACAGGTGTATAAAAATTTCGTCTTGAGGGTCAAGCCCAGGGCTTTTAAAGATTTGTCAAGCCCAAGATCTGCTCTATAAATGCTAAGCCCTTAAACAGCGACATCATCAGATTTTTATTGCGATCTGATTTATTTAAAGAACATGAATCTTAACCTAAATCCGTTCAAATAAAAGCCAAAATGATCCCAATACTAATTAGAATATTGATCTATTTTTATACAACCGCAAAAATTTTGCGGCTGTATTATGGTATGGCGCAGTCATCGGCGTCTGTGGCCAGCATGACTTTGTTTCTAGTCGATGGATCATCTTCAAATTTCAGTATTTTGTTTCTTTGCATAAGGGCAATCCCGAGTTTTAATTTCGGGTTTGTGGCCCCACCCGTTTCAGAAAAAGGGACCAAAAGAGGGTAAAATTGGGTATTTTTGTGTCTGTGGACAGCATAACTTTGGTTCCAGTGAATGGATTATTTTCAAATTTTAGTATGATGTTTCTTGGCACATGCTTTAGCCCAGGCTATAATTTTATGCCTCCGGGCCCTGCCCATTTTAGAAAAGGGGCCAAAAGGGGTTAAATTGGGTGTTTTCACATATTTGACTGTAGAATCTTTATTATTTATTGGATTTTGATGGGATTTCTTTCAGTAAACTCCTTAGAAAATTTCCAATCTGAATATTTTAACGGATTTCATGTGGCATGTACCTTTCACAAGATAAATGGGGCCCAAAAGGGGCGAATTTAAAAAATTTCATTTTTTTTATATTTTAGTCCGATTTTGATGCAATTTTTTCCAAAGGATTCTTTATGAAAAATTTTCATTGCGCTCTACTATTTGATTTTTTGTAACTTGTTTCCTTACCGTTTCCGAGCTATGTTGGGCAGAAGGGGGCCAAAATTGTAAATTTACAGATAACCTAAAATTGGATTCCTCTTGATGTAAGCTTTCAGTAGTGTGTCAACAGATTTGGCATAGCTCTTACAGTTTCCGTGCTATAAGGGATCACAGGGGCCAAAACTGCAAATTTGCAGATTACCTAAAATTTTTATTTTTCATCGCATTTCGATGGGATTTTTTTCTTTGGATTCCTCTTGATATAATCTTTCAGTGGTATGTCAACTGATATGGCATAGGTCATAGCTATAAGGGGTCTAAGGGACCAAAATTGCATTTTTTTTTTCAAAATAAAGTGCAATTTTATTTTTGATAAGATTTTGATGTGATTTTTTTCTTTTTTCTTCAGTATGTCAATTGATTGGGCGTAGCTATAAAGGGTCAAAGAGGAATCATAAGGAGTCATAAGGGCTAATTTTTATTTTTTCCTAGTTTGTGACCAGCTAATTACTGGGTCAATCTCCTTATTGTGTCCATCTAATTATTGTGTCAAGCTCTTTCCTATGTCCATACTCACTTTAAATTACACTTTTTCAAATTTCAGTGGACGACATGCTGCGGTCGTATCATGCTGCGCTCGGCGTGGCCCTTTATTAAACATATAACAAAAATATAACAAATAGATTGTTGAGAACAATACCAGGAAGTTATTTGGTGATGTTTGAGGCTGAATTTGACACTCAATTTAAATGAAACTCTCCATCAATTTATTGAAAAAGAAAGGCCCCACAGACTTTTTAGCAAGGATAGGGCAAGTCAGAGGTGTCCTTCTGCACTGCCCTTGGTGTCGGACTAACAGATTTTTACGCCCATCCTGTATATTAAGCTTAGATCATACAAAATAAGAATACAGTTTTCCTGAAAATTCTTGCACATATTTTGAAAAAATTTCATTCACAATATTAAAATTTTTAATAAATTGAAATCTGACAAGTTAGCAAGTTTATGAGATTTTCAGATTCACTGTTATGTCTTTTATCCAAATGGACGGGGCTTTTATGAATCTTTTGAAAACATGTGTTTTGTGTTTTAGCTGATAGAGCCAACATAATAGGTGTATTTATGATAGACTGACAGACCCTTTTTGGATGCCAGCCTCTGAATTTTTTTATACCCCGCCACATGTTGTGGTGAGGTATTATGTGATACCCTCAGTCGTGTGTCCGTCCGTCCATCCGTCTGTTCGTCCCCCGAAGGTTTCCGACTGATAACTTTTGAAAGAAATAACATAGGGTCTTCAAACTTGGTATGTTACTTGTTTACCAACCACAAAAACTAAGGCCAAGTTTGATTTCGGGTTCAGAGGTTTAAGGGGTTCTGGAGTAATGCCCCTTGAAACTTTGAAATTTTGCAAATTTTAGGGTTTCTGACTGATAACTTGTGAATGAAATAACATACTTTCTTCTAATTTGGTATGTAATGAAAGTTGTTTACCATGAAAAACCAAGGATGAATTTGGCTTCAGAAGTACACAGGGATCTGGAGTTATGCCTCTTTAAACTTTGAAATTTTGTGAAACATGGCGGGGTATCATGTAATGCACCATTACTATTTTTATCACTGCAGTTTGA
The DNA here is from genome assembly GCA_002080025.1 of Modiolus philippinarum. Taxonomy (NCBI): domain Eukaryota; kingdom Metazoa; phylum Mollusca; class Bivalvia; order Mytilida; family Modiolidae; genus Modiolus; species Modiolus philippinarum. Next base: position 97,796 of record MJUU01003787.1, on the reverse strand, counting down.
AAAAAAAAATTGTCTTTCTTCTGAATTGTAATTAGGCCATTTCCCTGTTCTGTTTTCAATAAAATCTATAGCTTTATTCATTAAAATATTGACAGAATATAGTCAAATTTGTGCAAAATCTACATTTTTTTTATGTCAGACAAGGAAAGTTTGGATTTATAGTTTTAGTCTAAATCTCTTGGGGGTCCACTTACGGTCTATACAGCTTTGATAGGGGGTGCAGCTGGTGTTAAGATACCCCTACCTTATCATATAATTAAAATTTTAAAATCCTGACCCTTTCATATATTTTGAATTGAAAAAGATAGCCTTTTCCTATATTATTATTAATCAAACAAGGGATAAACTTTTATCATGTATTCTTCAAACAAGGACGTATATTTAAATAAATATACGTCCTTCATTCAAATGACATCTACATGTACTGCATCTTTTTCATATTTACTGATATACTAACTACAATAAATGTGTAATGTTATGAAATATAGTGTATTTGTTTCCTGATTCTTGAAGACGCTCTCCTTCCATCCTCGGGAGTAGATAGTTGGAATGGACATTCTGTTGATGGATTCAGTTTACTAACAGCTGACCCCCAGCAGAACATATCAGTTTCCTGTCTTTAATCTTATATTAATTATATAATTAAAAGATTTCTAGACAGATTATCATATATTATAACATTATCAGCAGCTGCTTAAAATGTCAGGGCTTTTCATATAATAAGTAATGTAAACATTATTGACCTAATCATATATTTATAATTGTTTTCATAACCTTTTCATATATTCACAAGCTTGAAAATGCTACCTATTCCAGGGGCACCTTTTATCAACTTGTATATAGGAAGTGACCCCCCCGGGTCTAAATACTACAAAGTAACAATATACAATAGAACATTGATGGCTCGAACTGCAATAACTTGTTCAAGTTTAAACATAGTTCAACCGCTAAATCTCAAACACCTTTTTGGCTCGAACTGTTTTCATCAGTCATCGAACATTGACAGTATCCAAAAATCACCAAGGAGAACAAATTTATACTATGAAAAAAAGATGCCACCCTAGAGACTTAACTTTATTCCATTAGTCTACAGTAAACAAATTAATATTGTTTTTGTGCCTATACCCTTCACATTTTCAAGTTTTAATCAGTTAAAATCAAGAACACATTTTGTTTATGAATTCAAAGTTTTGTAGTTCAAAATTAGATTTATGATTGTAATAGTTGCCTGACCCCGATAGACCCTCTTGAAAGGAAAACTTAAATACATTGTTATAAAATTTCAACAAGACTTATTGGCCCTGGACCTAGAAAATTTTGGAAATATAACGGTTTTTGAATTATTGTGTCAACCATTCCAGGTATTGATTAAATATTTTGAATGGGAGACTACCATCATCAAGGTCAAGTTCTGTATGGTCCACAGATTTAAGAAATAATGTTGGTCATGAAATTAATCTGATAGTAAAATAGCACTTTTTAGACTTTTTTTTTAAAAGTTACAGATATTAATCTAATATTTGAATTAAATTTAGTCTTCCACCATTACATGTTTGATTTGGTTAGTTTTCCCTATATTAGTAGTAGGGTATTGATTAAGCCTTCAAAATGCTTCTATACAGATTTAGCTACAGTAGATTTTGAAGAGTATTTAGACTCATAGATGTTATTTTAACTTAATTTATTTTTTTATTTATAGGTAATGTTTACCATGTTAGAAATATCAGGGAAACATCTTATGAAGTTGAGGAATAATGAGCCTCTGGACCAAAAAGATCAGGCATATATATATTATTCAGTTGATTTCAATATACTGAATCAGGAACACAGAGCTGTCCTACTAGAAAACTTCATGAGACTCAACAACATCAAGATATATGGTCATGATGTGCAAAGGATAACCTGAAAGAAAAACTGAGTTACCATTGTCGTAATTAATAAAGAGTTGGTATCCAAGTGATCCATCTTGAAGAGGGCTAGTCCAAAGATCTGTCGTAGAGTACAGTTGACAATTTTGAATGAACATAAAACTTGGCATCAGAACATAGCCTGAAGGTTCACAAATAAGTAACAATCTTAAAATTATTATGCCCCCGTGAAAGGAAGTTTCAGGGGGCATATAGTTTTTGGTCTGTCTGTCTGTCTGTTTGTCTGTTTGTCTACAAAAATTTTTAACATTGGGTATATCTTTTGAATGGTAAATGATAGGGCTCTCATATTTTGCATGTGTATTCCTTGTGGCAAGACCTTTCAAACGATACCAAAATTTTGGACCTCGTGACCTTGACCTTGACATGTGATGGACTTTTGGAAAAAAATAATAAACTTTAACATTGGGTATATCTTTTGAATGGTAAGTGATATGGCTTTCATATTTTGCATGTGCATTCCTTGTGGCAAGACCTTGTAATTGGTACCAGAATAGTTGACCTTGTGACCTTGACCTTGGTCAGTGAACAACTGCATAAAAACTTTAACATTGAGCATATCTTTTGAATGGTAAGTGTTAGTTCTTTCATACTTTGCATGTGTATTCCTTGTAGAGAGACCTTTCAGTTGGTATCAGAATATTTGACCTTGTGACCTTGACCTTGGCATGTGACTGTCCGGTAAAATTTCACCAAAAAATGAAATTATACTTTGTTTTATTTTATATATATAAAGAAATTAAACTCATTTATGATGAAATGTTTCTTGATATTTATAGAATTTTTTTTGTAAAAAAGATTTTTTAAATCATTAAGCATATTTTCTTCATTTATTCACTTTCGTTTTACAGGTATTTATATATGTATTATATACATCAATGATGAGGGATGTTGCTAAAAGTATTTATTATTTCATTTCTTCTCTTCTGTGTATTCCTCCACTTTTGGCATGTGTTTGGGGAACCAGTATTGATGATCCCTGGTGTAATCAAAGTACTGATAACACTGATAAACAGAGCACAATGAGTTGGCTATAAATGTTCCAAAAAGGGGGGTGGGTCTTAATAATGCTTGGATAATGATTGGAAGGGTTCATTTTGGTGACTTCTGTGTTTGCATCCAATTGCAATCATCATTTGATGTGATTACACTTTTCTGTTGATACCAGAATTTATTTCTACAAATTATTTTGTCAGAAGGACATTCATTGTTCAAAGTTGCTAAATGTTTCTTCTTTACTTGTACCCGGGGGCATAAGTGTTTCACAAAACACATCTTGTTTGTTTACATTTTCAAATAAACAAATATTTTTACATTGACATGATTGATTGCAATCAAATAATGTCTATTTTATGAATTTTGTTGTTTACTGTTTTAGCCAAGTTGAACTTGACCATTGGTTTGGTGGTGTGTGTGGGCTTGCTAGTGTCTGGATGATAGCTCTAAAATTTAACTCCCAATTCAAATGAAACATGGATATGTTGTTTATAACCAGGAGATTAAGAACTGTATTGATGTGTTGGAAGTAGGTCAAATCGGCGAGAGACATTTAAAGCGCTTTTTGATAGGACATTTGCGCTTTTTTAAAAGGACATTTGCGCTTTTTTAAATGGACATTTGCGCTTTTTCCAAAAAGGACATTTGCGCTTATGTAAAGGACATTTGTGCTTCATGTGCTTTGTAATCGTTTATGAATTACATTTTCCCTCTTTCAGAGTTGCAGTCATTTGAAATTATTTGAACATAATCACATATTTTATTTTAAAACTGGAATTTTATATATTTATATAGTAACTAAAGGATAAAGCTACAGCCACTGGCCACAATCTTTGTTTTCAAAAGCACAACCATTGGTTTGTTCTAGCTGGATATTTATATCCATTTGCAAAAACAAACTTAGCATTACCTATTTCTCCTGCCTAGTATCGAATCCATTTATCAGACAAAAGTTCTAACTTCTCTTTCTCAAGACCTGATAATCAATGTAAATTGTTCTGATATAGCTGACGGATTGTTCATCGAGGACAACAGTTAAAAAAAATTTTAAAAACGGCTCGGTGAAATGAAAAAGATTGTTTATTATAGTAAGAGTGGAAAGATTCTGAACTATTCATTGTTGGCTAGTTGCTTGATGGGCGCTCAGCTCATAAAAACGGTAGAAGTAGTGATTAACTATGGTGCATCTGTCAGATAGTCTGCGACATTTGAACATCTACTATCTGCTGGTGCTACTGACATATCTTCAACCAACGAATTTTCAATCTCGTCAGGAGGAAGAAATGGTAACCTATCAGTGATCACAACAGCAGGTAAACACGGGTAAAATAAAAAAAAGTGCAAATGTGTGTTTAATTTAAACAGGTATGGGAAAAAATTAATGCGCAAATGTCCAAATTGTAGAAGCGCAAATGTCCACTCAAATCGCAGGTAAAAAAGCGCAAATGTCCTATGCCCGTTCAAATGCCAAAGAGTTTAAAAAAAATGAAAATTGCAGAAAAAAATCGGTTTTCTGGATTTGGAAAAATTTAGTTTCTGGGTGATTAACCTAAAATTACAAAAAATTGGTATACCCTGGTGAAATGAAACTGGATAAATTGTTAGATACCACTTTTGATTTTGAGGAAGAAGGTAAAAGTCAACAAAAATAGATAAAATTTGGTTTCTGGATAATATCTGATCATCAGTCAGATTCAATGATATGTGTTGGTTGACAACAGGTGAAAACTCATCTTTGAAACTGAATTCTGGTGAAAGATAAATTCAATAGAATTTATGCAAAAAATGTCAGAGATATTTGACATACAATAACTAAGAAACTTGAAATTCAACTAAACCAATGTTTTAAAGTAAGGTATTCTTGTATTTGGTAGAGAAGAGAATAAGTTCAGAAATTTCACAAATATTCGTTTCCTGAGCAGTTACACTCAAAAAGTCCACATTTGATGCACAGGAAATTTGGTCAGATAATACATGGATTTGGAGACCCAGCCTCTAGGCCAGGTAGTTGCAATTGGGTTTACCATATCTGTATGTTTGTTTGTCTTTCTTTCTGTCAACACACTAATCTTGTTTTTGGTGATGATGTGAGTATCCTTCTTCTGACTTCAATCAGATTTGGTCACATGCTTACTGTTCTCATGAGATAGAATCCTACTGATTTTGTGATAGGTCAAAGTTGCATAGGAAGAGTTCAGAAATTGTTTTTCTGGATGATAACAAGTATCTTTCATGAGATCTAATCAAACTTGGCCAACTGCTTTCATATCACAAAAACATAACCCTTTTTATCTCACCTGGCCCTCTGTCCATCCAGCAAAAACACAGATCAAAATTTTAACCAAACTCGCCTTACTCACTACAAGGATAACTACATAGATATAGATAGATATCAAAAATCTGAAATTAGGATAACAGTGATAAGCATGATTAGATCTACCTCGCTGCATTTTGAAGAAAATTGGCCAACCAGTTTTGCATTTATTGCCCTTTTTATACGCCCGTCTTATGACGGAGGTATTATGGTATACCAATGTCTGATTGTCCGTCCGTCCTTCTGTCCGTCCGTCTGTCCATCTGTCTGTCCGTCCGTGTCATATGTCGTGCTCTAACTTGACAACAATTTGGCCAATTCACTTCAAACTTTGTAGAGGTATTGGATATGATGGCCTCACGGTCTGTATACTTTTTCGTGAAATTTTGATTTTTCTTGCAAGAGTTATGGAACTTTATTCGTCAATTTTAAGGCAATTTTTTACATGTCGAGCTCTAACTTGACAACCCTTTGGCCAATTTACTTCAAACTTTATAGAGGTATTGAGTACGATGGCCACACGATCTGTATACTTTTTCATGAAATTTTGATTTTTCATGCAAGAGTTATTGGACTTTATTTGTCAATTTTAAGGCAATTTTTTATATGTCATTCTCTAACTTGACAACCCTTTGGCCAATTTACTTCAAACTTTGTAGAGGTATTGGATATGATAGCCTCATGATCTGTATACTTTTTCGTGAAATTTTCATTTTTCTTGCAACCGTTATGGGACTTTGTTCATCAATTTTAAGGCAATTTTTGGCAAGTCACGCTCTGACTGATAAATACTTTGATCAGCTCACTTCAAACTTTGCAGATTAATTTCTTAAAGAAATATCAAGCTTAATTAGGCAGTTATAGGTGCTTCTGAATTGAGAACCCTTACCTAAATCACTTAAAGCTTTGAAGGATGACGACGGGCGTATCATGCGACTTGGCGCAGCAGTTTATTCCATTACTTTTTTTCAAAATTATGATATTTTTTGCTTAAAAAAACTATAACAGTTAAAGGTAAATTTTAAATTGAAAAAATGTTAAGCATGTTCCCACCAGGAAATTTTGAAGAAAATCTGCAAACCAATATAGGAGTTATTGCCATTTTTTAGCTCACCTGGCTATGCCAGGGTGAGCTATTGCCATCACTTGGCGTCCGTCGTCCATCCGTCGTCCGTCCATCCATCGTTAGCTCACTTTCAAAAATCTTCTCCTCTGAAACCACTGGGTCAAATGAAACTAAACTTTAACTGAATCATCACTATGGTATCTAGTTTCAAATTTGTAATTTTGTATGTCTTAGGTCAAACAACATGGCTGCCGTTACTAAAAATAGAACATAGGGGGTAAATTACAGTTTTTGGCAAATATCTCAAAAATCGTTACAGATATCAAAAATCTGACAGAGTAAAAATGATCAACATGAAAAGATCTACCAATGCTGAAATTTTGAAGAAAATCTGAAGACCCTTCTAAGAGTTATTGCCCTTTTTCCATAAAATTTTCAAAATTTTGATGTTTTTTATTTTTTATTAAAACAGATAGAGGTTAAGTTTTTATTGCAAAAATGTTCAGCATGTTAAGATCTACCCACATGGAAATTTTGAAGAAAATCCAAGTACCTATATATGAGTTGTGGCCCTTTATTGGTAAAATTTTTCGTGATTTTTTACTTTTTGTCCTATATTTCAAAAACACTTTGAGATAGAGGTCAAGTTTAAATTGCAAAAATGTTCAGCATATTAAGGACTATATTGTATTGAACATGTTCAAGTTTTCGGACCTCTTCCATGATGGCCATCAGCGGGGAACTTGGTTTACTATTTGACCTAATGGGAAAATTCATACAAAGAACTTCTTCTTGAAAACCACCAAATAGATTTGAACCAAACTTGGCATGAATGATGCTGATGAGGTGCTGACCAAGTGTTTTGACTTTGGTGCCGATCCGTCATCCAACATGGCCGCCAGCAGGGATCTTAATTTCAACATTGGACCCTATCGAAAAATGCATACAAAGAACTTCTTGAGAACAAATAAATGAATTTGAACCAAACTTGGCATGAATGATGCTTATGAGGTGCTGACCAAGTGTAACTATTTTGGTTCCGATCTGTCATACGACATTGCCGCCAGTTGGGAACTAAATTTTAACATTGGACCCAATGGTAAAACGCATACAATGAACTTCTTTTTGAGAACCACTGAATTGCTTTAACCCACACTTGGCATTGATAATGCTTATGAGATGCTGACTAAGTATTTACCGATCCATCACCCACAGCATCAGACCCTATGGGAAATGCGCACAAAGATCCTCTAGAGAACTGCTGAATGGATTTAAATCAAACATGACATGAATGATGCCTGTCAGGTGCTGACCAAGTGTCACCAGCTGTGAACTTAATTTAACAGAAGATCTTCTAGAGAACTGATGAATAGATTTAAACCAAACTGCATAAATGATGCTTATGAGAAGCTGACCAAGTGTTGTTTGTTCAGTGCTGATCCATCATCCAATATAGCTTCCAGCAATGAATTATACCCAAAGGGAAAATGCATACACAGATATAATAGAAAACCACTGAATGGATTCAAATTAAACATTGCATAAATGAAACTTGTGAGATTTTTGACCAGGTTTGTTACTTTGGTGCACCAGTGGCAAAACTTAGTTTAACATAGGACCCAATGGGAAATGCATAAAAAGATCTTCTGCTCTGAAACTCTTTGAACAGTAGAAAATTGATATGATAGTCCTTGGGTGACCCTCTTCAAAGTTTTATGTTAAATAGATGCCAACAGGGAATGTAGATTAACATAGGCCCTTTAAGATTGGAAACTGCATTCAAAAATCTTCTCTGAAACTGCTTGAACAATTTTAATTCAATTTTATAAAAAGTTTCTGATTTTTATTGTTACATACACCACCAAAGATGGACCATCAATTTGGAATTATAGTGCTGCATAGGACCCAGGTGAGCGATACAGGCTCTTGAGAGCCTCTTGTTAGTCAAACTTGTAATTTATACATTTTGCCTTATATTTCTAAAAACAATATGAAATAGAGGTTAAGTTACAGATGCAAAAATATGCAGCATGTCATGGACTTGATTTTATCTTCTTGATGAAAATTGTCTGACATGCCCATACCTCATCCAAGATGGCTGCCAGCAGGGAAATTGATTTAACATTGGACTCCTTTAGAAAACACATTCAAATATCTTTTTCTTGTCTGTAATTACTTGGCCATTTGGAACCCTACATGGTCACATATCCTAAGTTGGTCCCCTTTAAAGATAGGGGAACGGACATTAACATTGAACCCATTGGGAACTTATTCACAAATTTTCTCCTCTGTAACCTCTGAGCCAATTTTAAGCAACATTTGCCTGTATCATTTCAAAATTGTGTTTTATTAGTCCAAAACCAATATACATGACTGCCATTACTGAAAATAGCACATTGCGGTAAATTTCAATTTTTGGCTTATTACTCAAAAACAGTTACAGATATAAACATCTGACTTGGTTAACGTGGTGACCAGCTGTAAAACATGTTATTTATACATGGTTAAAATTTCATGATTTCAATTCCTAAACCTATTCACAAGGTTATATTTGGATTATCATTTTGTTGTATTTGTAATAAAATCAATTTACACGACGAGAAATTTTCACGAATATGTGTGCTTCATGAAATAAGCAAAACAAAACAAATCAAAAAAAAAAAAAAAAAAAAACGGCAAAAATTTTACTTGTACAATACCTACCGTACAATTTGGAGAAAATCTGTTGACCTGTTCTGGATTTATTGCCGTTTAATTAAGCCCACCTGGCTATAGAAAGGGTGAGCTTTTGCCATTACCTGGCATCCGTCCTCTGTCCGTTGGTCGCAATCTTTTGTTCAAAAATCTTCTCTGAAACTTCTGGGCATTATAAACTGAACTTGGCTTGGATCATCACCAGGATATGTTGTTGTCTAAAATTGTGTTCGATTAGAGTGAGGGAGAACAATATGGCAAATAGAACATAGGTTTATTAAGTTGTCGTTTTTTGGCAAATAACTCAAAAACCGTTTCAGAATTAAAAAAACTGACATGGGGATAAAAGTGATTAGCATGACTAGATCTACTTGCCCAGCAATTTTGAAGAAAAACTGATAACCCATATTTGAGTTATTGCCCTTTTCTGTAAAATTTTCAAATTTCATTTTTTTTATTTTTTATTAAAACACTTTGGAAGATAGAGGTTAACTTAAATTGCGAAAATGTTAAGCATGTCAAGATCTCCCAACCCGACAATTTTGAAGAAAATCTAATCACATATATAGAAGTTATTGACCTTTTTTGGTCAAAATTTTTTGTGATTTTATACATTTTGTCTTATATTTCAAAAACCATTCGAAATAGAGGTGAAGTTTAAAATGCAAAAATGTTGAGTATGTCAATGACTACATTTTATTGAACATGTTCAAGTAGTCAGACCCTATCCAAGATGGCAGCCAGTAGGGAACTTAGTTTGACATTGGATATTTTATGAAAAAAATATTAAAAGATCATCTTCTCTGAAACTACTTGGCCAATTGTATGGAACTTGGTCACAATAGTCCTTGAATAGTAGTCTTTGAAAATTGCGTTCGGCAAGTCCACATTACATCCAAGATGGTAGCCAGCAAGGGAGATAGTTAGACATAAGGACCCAATGGGAAATGCATTCAGAGATGTTTTCTGAAACATTTTAACCAAACTTGGTCGTAAATTCCTTGGCTTTCCTCTTCAGAGTTTGTAATTTTTATGTGTGTGTCTCATCCAAGATGGCAGGCAGCCGGAAACATAGTTTAACATTGGGACCCCATGGAAAATGCATTCAAACATCTTTTCCTCTGAAACTACCAAAGCGAATTGGATAAAAAATTGGTCACAATAGTCCTTGACAGGTCCCTTTCAAAGGTTGTGATTTTTATATCATCCAAGATGACTGCCATCCTGAACATAGTTTAACGTAGGGACCCCATGAGAAATGAATTCAAAAATTTCTGAAACTGCCAAGCTGATAGAAACTTAACTTGGTCACATTAGTCCTCGGTAGGTTCTAATCAAAGTTTTAAATTTTTATGTTCGCACCTCATCCAAGATCACCACTAGCGGGTAACATACTTTAACATATGTCCTTTTGTGAAATGCATTCAAAGATCCTCCCTGCTTCCTAAAACCATGATCCAGGTGACCAATACACGCTCTTGAGAACATCCATACAATTTTCAAAATTTCAGTATTTTATTTTAAAAAAGCTATTACAGAGAAAGGTCTACTTTAAATTGCAAAGATATTGAGAATGTCAAGATCTATCCACCTGGAAATTTTGAAGAAAATTTTAAAACCCCAATAAGTATTCATTGCCCTTTATTGGTCAAATTTTTGTCTCGCCTGCGACGAAAGTCGCTGAAAGCGAGACATAGGTATAGCAATCCGGCGGCGGCGGCGGCGGCGTAAACTCTTCTCTAAAACCTTCATAACTTTTCAAGGGTAATACATACAAACATCTGATGACCTTTCCAGCAGCATATATTTTGGATGACCTTGACCTTGTTTTCATGGTTCAATAAGCCCATAAACATTGCGACATAGTTTCACATTCAAGTCCTTTTCTCAGGAATTATAATACCTAGACTTGTCATATTTGGTCTATAGTGAGATCTATATGGGTACACGGCAGTCTGACACCTGTCGTGTTGCCTTGACCTCAATTGCATGGTTCAGGGAACTTAGAAAATCTGCGACATAGTTTCACATTCAAGTTGATTTCTCTGGATATGTAATACATAGAACCATAATATTAAGTGTATTGATGTATCTTAGTAGGTGCATGCCAGTCTGCCACTTGTCATTTGACCCTGACCTCATTTGCACGGTTCAGTGACTTTGTAAATTTTGCGACATAGTTTTACATTCAAGTCAATTTCTGAGGCACTGTAATATATAGACATACTATATTTTGTCTATTGCTACATCTAGGTGGGTGCTTGCCAGTCTGACACCTGTCATGTAGCCTTGACCTCAATTTTATGGTTCATTAACTTTGATCACTTTTCTACTAGAATACTTATTTCTCTGTAACTAAAACACCTAGATTCATCATATTTGATATATTGCTACATCTAGGTGAGTCTGACACCTGTCATGTATCCTTGACCTCAATTTCATGGTTCATTGACTTTGAACATTTCTTTACCGTAACACTTATTTCTCTGTAGCTATGATACCTAGAGTCATCATATTTGGTCTATTGCTACATCTAGGTAGGTGCATGCCAGTCTGACAACTGTCATGTAGCCGTGACCTCAATTTCATGGTTCATTGACT
>MJUU01003787.1:74449-86136 GCA_002080025.1 Modiolus philippinarum | reverse complement strand
CATGCCAGTCTGACACCTGTCATGTAGCCTTGACCTCAATTTTATGGTTCATTGACTTTGATCACTTTTCTACTAGAATACTTATTTCTCTGTAACTAGAACACCTAGATTCATCATATTTGATATATTGCTACATCTAGGTGGGTGCATGCCAGTCTGACACCTGTCATGTAGCCTTGACCTCAATTTCATGGTTCATTGACTTTGATCATTTCTCTTCAACTGGAACACCAACAGACGTCATATTTGTTCTTTTGTTACATCTAGGTGTGCTCATGCCAGTCTGGCACCTGTCATGTAGCCATAACTAATTATTTTGGTAAAGATATGCATATACAGGCGAGACATTTCTGTTTCACACTTGTTGTAATTTTATACATTATAATTACTTATATTTATACAGCTTTGACGTAACCTACATTCTTTACGTTATATTTAGCTGATATCGACAAGATACTCTGTTTGCATCCGTAAAATTAGCTTTGAGATCTAGTGACCTGAAAATTTTACACACATACTGGCCTCTCACTGATACAGCCGATGTCTACTGAAATATATGATGATTCTTGATCAAACTCTTCGGGTAGTTTTGAGTTTGATTTTTCTTCCGTAGTTTTACCAACAAACCACATGTATGCTCCTTGAACTAGCCGGCAGTTTAGCGGCGAGCACCACTGACCCATCTTTATAAATTACGTATTGTTATTTTCTCTCCTTTCAAGATTGTGGGCATGTAGTTAGCAAACTACCTGTATTGGGTTTTATTCGTATGTTTATTATTCTATAGGGAAACGGGACAGATAAAGGGGAGGTTTGGGTATCCATACATCGGTTTGACCCTACCGCTGGCTTTTGCTAGTGCTTTTGCCAGGTATGGCTGTCCCGAGTTCCTATCGTTGTTTGTGTTTGTCATTTGTCTTGTTTGAGTTTTTCCTGTAGTTCCCTGGCAGATTGTGGCATGTGGCTGTAACTTTTAGCCATTGTTGAAGTTTCCTGTTATCCCCCTAGTTACATTTATATTTAAAAAAAAAACGATTTTAGGAAGAGGTTAATTTTCACATGCAAAAATGTTCATAATTTCAAGGACTACATTTTATCCTCATGACTGACGTGCCTACATTTGCATGCAAAATGGCGACCACGGGGAACTTAATTTGACATGTGATCCTATGGGATACGCATTTAAATCAACTGTCCTAGGGTGGTTCCCTTTAAAAATTTGTCCGGGAAGTCCCCATCGAATTAAAGATGACCGAAAGCGGGAACATAGTTTTGCATTGAGCCCATCAGGAAAGCATTCAAAAATCTCCTCTGAAGCCACAAACCTATTGGAACCAAACTTAGTCCCAATTGTCCTTTTCTGGTCTCTTTTTCAAAAAATATTCCAGCAAGTTGATACCTTATCCCAGATGGCCACCAAAAGGGAACTTAGTTTAACAATGATGTCTACTGAAATATACGATGATTCTTGACCAAACCCTTCGGGTAGTTTTGAGTTTTTTTTTCTTCAGCTGGTCACAACTGTCATAATTTGGCTTTCTTTATAAAATTTTCCCTACAATTCCGTTTCATATCCAAGATGACTACCTGCAGGGAACCGTATAGTTCGACATTGGACCCAAGGTGTTCTCCTATAAAGCCGAACAGCCAATGAGAAATAAATTTTGTCACAATAGTCCTTGTGTGTGGTCCCTTTCAATAAAATGTGGTGTCTTTGCCTCTTCCAAGATGGCCAACATAGTCAACATTGGACTCTTTGGAAGTGCATTGAAAGATCTCTGATTTAAACCAAATTAAGTCACAACAGTTCGTGGGTGGTCCCCTTCAAAGTTATTGATTTTTATATTGATATCGCATCCAAAATGGCTGCTAGTTATGGGAAATGCATTCAAAGATCTTCTCTTGACACATACGGCCATATTACATCGAAGTCTAATAATATACTAGAAAAAGAGACCCTTTAACATTATAGTTACATATGTATTTTGACTTTCTATGTAAGCTACGGACAAGATGAACGACAGGCCCCCGAGAGCCTCTAGTTATTAAAGGGTAGCTGCTCTCTATGTCAAGGTCACGGTTGCTAGAAATAGACTGTAATTTTAAGAAAAGTTTTGTATTAGGATAACTGGATCAGCAGAAACAAGATATTTGGTCTTGTGCTTACTTACACGTGATAATTTTGATTTCCAGATGATAACTTCAGCGTCCTTCATTAGTATGAGATCAAAACCAAAATTCATCACACTCGTGAAAGATAACCCTATATACAACTGTCCTAGGGTGGTTTTCTTTAAAAATGTGTCCGGGAAGACCCCATCGAATTAAAGATGACCGAAAGCGGGAACATAGTTTTGCATTGAGCCCATCAGGAAAGCATTGAAACATTGAATCCCTTCATATTGATTTCTGGGATTGCTAACCCCAAAGTTCAACGTCACAGTTGCAAATTCAACAATTCAGGATATCAAATTTCATATCTAGTATCAAATGGAAATCAAACAAGTTGTGTCAGTTTTAGCACATCTGACCTGAAGGATCAGTGTGAGCTTTTGCAATCGCTTGGCGTCCGTCGTCCGTCCGACTTCTGTTAACTTTTCACATTTTCATCTTCTCCTCTGAAACAACTGAAGCAAATTCTACCAAACTTTACAGGAATGATGTACTTAAGGTCATTTACAAAGATTGCTCATTTCGTTCCGATCAGATAAAAAAACATAACCACCAGCACGGAGCTTATTTTTAACATTGAAGCCTATTGGAAAAATGAAATTTTCATCGTCTCCTCTGAAGTGCTGAAGCAAATTCAACCAAACTTTACATAAATGATGTACTAAAGGTCCTTTACAAAGATTGCTCATTTTGTTTCGATTCGATAAAAAACATGGCCGCCAGCACGGAACATAGTTTAACATTGGACGGTATGGGAAATTCACATTTTCATCTCCTTTGAAACGGCTGAAGCAAATTCAACCAAACTTTACAGGAATATACAGGAATAATGAACTAAAGGTCCTCAGCAAGATTGTTCATTTCGTTCTGATCCGATAAAAACATGGCAGCCAACGCGGACTCAGTTTTCAGTTTTTGTAAGCGTTAAGATCTCGGCTACTACAACTCGAAGAGAAATAATATTTTGTATGTAGACGCATCTTGTAACATGACTAAGAACCATGTCGTTTTGACCAGCATTTATAGAAAGTGACTTAGGTTAAAGTTTTTGTCAAAGTTTTCAAAACCCGGATTTTACAACTTGTAGAGGAATAATATTTTGTCTGTACAAGCGTCTTGTAAAGTTACAAGATAAAAATTTGGTCACCTTGACCAACATCTCATGCATAAGTGACTTAGGTTACAGTTTTTAAGAGAATCCAGATCTTGGATACTACAACTTGTAGAGGAATAATTATGCCCCCGCCAAAAAAGTTTCACCTTTGAGTAATCAGTCTTTCCGTCGGTCCGCCCGAAACAATTGTGTCCGGGCTATAACTTTTCTCTTTTGAGAAAGGCTTTTGATATTTGGCATGTGGATGGATCACCTCAAGGACCACGGTTATTGATCCTTGGCCTTTGACCTCAAGGTTACATTTATGCTTTTTCAATGACAAATACAGTCGTGTCTGGAATATAACTTTTCTCTCTTTAGAGATAGGCTGCTTATATTTGGAATGTGGACAGATCACCTCAAGACGACGTGGGGGCCTGGGTGGCCGAGTGGTTAAGGTAGTTATACTACCTATACAACCACTGTAGTCTACCACCATTTCGTGTGAGTTCGCGCCCCGCTTTGTACATTATAAAAAGGGTGCACTCGACACACAATCGTAAGTGATAAGGTATGTCATTTACCTGCCCAAGGTCGGTGGTTGTCTCCTGGTGCTCCGGCTTCCTCCGCCACTAAAAACTGACCGTAATGAAATAACTGAAATACTGCTGAAAGTGACGTTAAACCTCATCAATCAATCAATCAAAACGAGGTGTCTTGTACGGTGGTTGATGACCCTTGACCTATGACCTAAGGGTCACATTCATGATTTTTAATGACAAACTCGTGTCCGGATTATAACTTTCTCTAATTTGAGATAGGCTTTTTGATATTTGGCATTTGGAAAGATCACCTCAAGGCGACGTGTCGTGTACCATGGTTGGTGACCCTTGACTTTGACCTTTGAACTCATGGTCGCATTCATGCTTTTTCAATCCGGACTAGAACTTTTCTCTCTTTTTACGACCGCAAAAAAAATGTGTAAAAAATATTGTGTCCGTCTAATTACTGTGTCAAGCTCTGAACTGTATCCACAATTGTTCAAATTTCTGCTGTCGACATGCAGCGCTTTGCGCAGCTCTTTATTTGAAGAAGATTGGACAGTAAGTTAGAATCGAACCGTCTGTCAAAAGAACGATCAATCCATGGACAACGGCAACATCAGAAACACTAAGAAACAAGGACACCACTTGAGTACAGGACAAAAAAGAAAAATGAAAACACACAAACAGATGAACAACACGGACCCAATAAAAACCAACGATGAGATCAGGTGTACCGGTATAATAAGCATCTCCCGCCTTTAGTTGGAAAGGGAAAGATCTATTGTCATCTGAGACACAAAAATTGTGATGTCGACCGTAAAACTTCTGTAGTGATGACTTTAAGTTTTTAGTAGCGTACCCTTGCTTAACTAGTCTATTTTTAAGCATATGAGCTCTTTCAAGGAAGCCACTGTATCGACCACAAGCCCTTAAGTAGCGAATGGGTTGTGAGATGTAAACTCCATATGCTGGTGCTTTTGGAATGTTGCTAGAAACCTATTGATTATAAGTTCGCCATCTCTAAGGGCTAAATAAAGATTGATTGAATTCTACATTAGATCAAAACCAAACCTGCTACCATGCTTAATTATCACAGGAATACATGTATATGTCTGGTGCATAGTTGTGCCCTTTAATGGTCAAGAGGGTTTCCTGTCCCATGTACATGATTGACACATTCTTCCAATTTTTAAAAATTTTTATGACACCATATTATTGAGATTTTCAATCTTTTTTTGGCCTGGGTCAACTTCAGGTCATTTGATGAAATGTTTTATGCCATTGGATAAATGACCTGTGATTTATTACAAATAAACTATAGATATTAAATATATGTTGAGAAGTTAATTGAGCAACATTATTACCAAGTGTATTGCAACTATCCTTCATAACCAATTTCCATTATCTGTTGTCTCCCCTGCCATGTTATTTGTTTCAAGCAAGACATAGGTACTACTCTCCGATGCGAATTGTCGCATTGTAAACTTCTTCTAAAACCTTAGATCAAAATACCTATACAAGTCATCTGTGGTCCACAAATACTTTTGCTGAACTTGACTTTGGCCATGTTTTTAATGTTCAATAACGTAATTAATATTGCAGCATATTTTCACATTAAGATCAAATTTCAGAAAGAACTATATCCCGATTTTTTACATTTCAGCTGACCTCCTATGCCAGGGCCAGCTTTTGCAATAGCGTTGCATCTGTCGTTCTTCCTAAACTTTCCTTTCACAGAACTTCGCATTGAGTATCACTGAAAAAAATTGAACAAAACTGTTCATGAATAATGCTTATTGGCTGCTGACCAAGTGTTAATACACTTTAGTGCTTATCTATCATCCAACATGACCACAAGCAGAGAAACTTTACTGAATATTTGACTTCACTGAAAAATGAATACAAAAATCTTATTTTACAGAACTACTGAATGAATTTTAATCAAACACGGCATTACACGGTTGTTACTTGTATGCCGATCTGTCATCCAACATTGCCGCCACCATTGAATTTACTTTATCATTTGACATTGAGGAAAAGGCACTTCGCGTTCTCTTAGCTGTCGGAAAGCATTCCATAACACCTATTTTCGTACTTTTAAGTGGACTTGAAAGCTGTTACGAGGATCACTACTTAAAACGAGGTTTTCTTAATGCACTTTAAAAATCAACGGTGGTCAAATAATAGGTTTAAAAAAAATTAGGTTTTTAGTCCCGAGTTTAAAATAAATCTTTTCAAATTACTACAAGAATTCATTTTTTTTAATATTTTAATTAATCAAATCCTTTCAAGAATTTTATATGTTGCGACATAGCTTTTAATGAATCTTAGCATAAATAGGTTTGAAATGTAAGATTTTTTGAGTTCGTGGTTTTAACTAAATCTTTAGAAATGACCAAAATAATTCATTTTTTTAATATTTTACTTTATCATATGCTTTTGAAGTCTATTTATACATGCACGTTGCGAGGAAGCTTTTCATTAATCTTAGCATAAATAGGTTTGAAAAGTAAGGTTTTCAGTCTGCATACTCAACTTAATCTTTACAAATGACCAAAAAATTCATATAGGTAGGGCGTGAGGGGCGTGCCCCCCCCCCTTAAACTGCAAAAACATAAATTTTTAGGGTGAAATCTTAAGGGTATCATGAGGGGCGTCAACCTTCTTTAACTGGAAAAATGTATTTTTAGGGTGACGTCGGGGTTTTTCCCAAACATTTGTCTTTTTCTATTTCGCCGCCTTGAACTTCAAATCTTGGATCTGCCTCTAGAACAGTTCGAACCTGAAGATTTTTTACGTGTTTTGATGCATACAATTTTAGCATAAATGATATTCGAAAAAGTGGATTTTTGTTTGTTCATTTTTTTCTAGTGTTTTTTTTTTTCACCCCTCTCGTACATTTCATTTGCGTTACGTTCAACCGGAGACATATAGAAACATGTATGTCCCTGTTTCAATAAATGAACTACATCAAAAAGAATGTTCCTTCATTGTACTGCACTTAAAGTGATTTGTCATAATACTGTATTATGTTAATATAATTACGTAATTTTTGTGATTAGGCAAGAGACGTATTATTTCATTAAAAAACACTTTTTTTCAGCTATGTATAAAAATCACGACCATTTTAATTCTAAACTGAGCCTAATATATTAGTCTTAGTCTAAAACTGCGAAAATTTTGAAGCACACTTGATCAAACTAAGATCACGTGTTTTAAAACGACCAATCGCTTTAAATAATGTAAACCAGCGACGATGTGCACTTCAAGTGCACTTCCCAACAACCCAGCGACCGAGGCAGTGTTTTGAGCGCACTTGAAAACGGCCACGCGTCAGCTGTTGGCTGTTATGAAATCACTTTTCAGTGAACTCGAAGTGCATTTTGGGAACGCTTTTCGAGTGCACTCGGATAGAATGTTGTGTTAGCACCTATCTGTAGAGTTTCTTATAGAGAACCGCTGAATGGGTAGAACCTAACATGGTTGAAACGTTTCTTATGAGGTGCTTACCAATTGTTGTTACTTAGGTGCCGATCTGTCATCCAACATATTGTCCCCAGCGACCAACAGAACTTAATAATATATAAACATCAGACAATGTGAAAAGGTGTATACAAAGTTTTTCCTCTGGAGAAATAACGTATCATAAGTGACATCACTTTGAAACATTCACAACTTGGTTCTGTTTAGTGTTGGGTATTGAATGACGCCAAGTTGCAAATGACCAATGATAAGACCCTGAAATAACATGCATTCATTTTATTTATTTCGCTTTTCCTTTTGACGGAAAATTTATCATGTATATCATTCGGGACCTCCACACAAAGTTATCATGTATATCATTCGGGACCTCCACACAAAGTTCACAGAAATCATTAAAACTTACAATGAAGAAAACACATTAAACTGCATGATGAGTGATCTTCACTATACCGTAGCTTTGAGAAGCACAAACCCAGACAGTCAGACACAAAATGAAAGTCGAAATAAGGAACTATATCACGTAAGCAATGCGACGCCCAAAAGCAAGTCAATTGACCAAAATATCAATCATGGCCGCCAGTATTTAAAACAACATGGCATGAATAATGTCTGTCAGCTGCTGACCAAGTGCTGATACTTTTATGCCAATCTGTCATCCAACATGACAGCCAGCATTTAAATAAGTTTAACATTTAATCCTACGGGAAATGCATGCAACAATCTCCTTCTAGAAATTAAACTGTGACGTTACGCACGGTGTTCAACGCTTACGACAGTATGGATTATTGATGTCAAAGAAAGAACTTTTTTTACCTCTTTAAATATTATTTCGTTAAAAAAAAAACAATAAGTAACATATTTTTCATACCTATGCGCTTTACAGGTTACAAAATAGTACATTATTCAATATCAATAATTATTTTGAAATATATGCACAAATAGGGTCATCAATTCATTTTGTTCATGAAAGACGTAACCAAATATCATTGAATCTTGAACTTTCAAAGCTGCTGTGGAAAAAATACGCGAAATATTCAGATTAAATTTTGCACAGATAAAACATTAGATATTGGTATTTAGCGAGTAAAAGGTCAGGCCGATGGTGAACTGCTTTATATTAAAACGGAGTTTTTTTCAAATGACAGATGATATGAAAGATGTGTCGAATTTTGTGTATTTTATTAATCGACTAAGATAAAAAGAGTTGAATAAATAGTATACGTTGAAACACATTTAAGATTTTCTAATTGATAATTGTGTTTTACTTATTTAATAGATAATTATATAAATTAAATTGCTTTGCGTCTTATTTTTCATTTAATAATAGAATTTCGTTGTCTCCCCCTAAACTTCTCCATTCGCAAATTTCGTGATTTTTCCCCGATTTTCTGATAAAAACCCGCATTCCCTTGTAAATTTTCTTTACTTGCAGTTAGTTTTTCTGCCAATGAAGTTGGTAATAAAATATGGTCCTTGAATGCGCTTGAATAAGCCATAAACCTGTTCGTTGTGTAAATAAGCAGAATTTTACTTTGTCTCCCGAAAATGTCTCTACGCGTCGGTTATTTTATTTTTGGAAGAAACGTTCTGAAATTAACAGGTGCGACGTACGTTTCCGAAAAATGTACATTTTGATTAAGTTTGTAGCTGATCTGTAGTTTGTAGCCATGGACGTATATAGTGCTAAATACTTTATCCATGTCAAGATTAAGGGATATGAAATAAATTTGCGTTTGGAAAAAAAACACCCACTCGACACATAAAAATTCATAATATGAGGATAGGTATAACCTATGTGGAAGCGAAGCTGAATTCACTCGGTGAAAAACTGTTGTATACTGTAGGCCTTCCCTTCGTCAGTGTTAATAAGGACAATAGGAAGATGGCATTGGTAGAACAAGAGGGGAGGATCTGGCTTATGGACCCCCTTTTTGTGAAAATAAAATCATGCTGAATAAACGCAAAAAATCAACAAAAAAATTCACTGGAACTACACTCTCCTTAAACCAAACTGGAACCACCCTTTGTGAAGCACGACCAATGATCCACCCGGTAACAGGGTCTTGAATATTTTCATGCGCTGTAGCTGTGACTCATTGTGTTATCTAGATATCTATCTATCTCTCAATACTGTTATGCGTTGTCAAACAACGGCAGTACAATACCGAAGGAACAAAGGAATGAAATTTACAAAAATCGAAGTCCAAAGACATGGCCAAAACGAGAACACAGAAAAAAAATGACGTCAGACACAAAACAATGACTCTAGACAGATACATTTAGCACAGAAATAGAAATCAATGTCAATCGTGTAAATATACGGAACAATCACAGGCACTTGTTTCATTCGGGATATCTTTCAGTATGCAAGGGGAAGGGAAGGAGTGGATATTTTTATGCACATAAAAATGTTTAATTACTAAAAAACATATGTTCTTCTTTTTGAAATTGTTTTTCTTGGCCTCCATAATTTTTCTTCAAGTATTTATCGTTCCTTTAATTGGCCACAATCTTGTCTTTATTTTTGTTATGTTCAATTTAATTGGACAGGTATTTTATTAAATGCACATCTGAAATTGTGGGATCCTTTGTTTTTGGCGATGATTTAGACGGTGTAACAATACCTGTCCCCACTCTTCCCTACTGAGTAACCTCTCCCAGCAGTTACTGGTATTATTAGTTTTTATCCTGCAATGGTGGTATTTACTAGACGAATACGACCCTACGAATATTTTTTTTTCGTATTCGTAGGGTAGACTGGTAACCGGACCGCCAATTTGAACGAAGAAAAGACAGGCGACTGGTTTGAAAACCTCCAATACTTTGACGTCACAGTGTAAATTCTCTTATGACGTCAGGGATTATACCAAAATGGCCAAAGTTGTTTACTGTCTTCCTGGTCACGCTTCAAAAAGAAAATGAACTTTGAAATGGGGTTTAAATGATTGCAGGATAAAAACAATATACGTACATTGTCGGAAATATAAAATTTATTTGTACTCGCTGCGAAACAGGCGAGAAATGCTCGGTAAACCTCGCATTTCTACCTGTTTCTAAAGCTCGTCAAATAGATTTTATATTTTCCGACAATGTACATATATTGTATATATATCAGATAGATAAAGCTTCTAATTGACTATATGCAGAGAATAACACATATTTCTACATTGCTTCCAATTCTCAAATTTTAGAACTTAAATTATGCACTTGCCCTGACATTCCTGTCATTAATCCAAATTTATTGGTATTTTATTGATTGATTCAATTTCAAATATTTCATATCGATAAAATAAAATTGAAAATAAAAAAATGATCATATAATCATTAAAAAATATGTCTTTTTATAATGGAATGAAGTCAAATTCCACTGAAAAATCATTTTCTTGTCGTGACACTTTGTTCATATTTTCATATATTTATATATGACTCATGCTACATCCTGGCGCAACTCCCAGTCACAGTACTTCAAGTCCTTTGATTATTGCAGTTATCGATCCTGGATGGCTGGAAGTATATTTCCGGGGTAGCAGACGCTTGTTGTTTTGACGAATTTTCTCAATCATTTGAGCATTATGTTATTGAAAAGCATAATGCCATTTTATTTGGAAAGTTTTTGGTCAAATATACGTCAGTATATAACAAGATGCAGTCCCCAAGCAGGAGTCAAAATTTGGGACAAAGGAGTGAGCATTGTCAACGCTCTGCATCAAGGTAAGACTTCACATTTTTATTGGATTCCCTGTAAATGGATTGTATGGATACGTTCGATGAATAAATACCAGTCCTGAACGTATGCTATGAGCAATGGATGCACGTCTACAATAGCAACTTGTCGTCGCAATGTCAATGATCATGCAATCTTTATTTAAGCAGTGAAAACAACCGTCGCAAAGTAACTACATAGCTGCATTTAGTTTGCTGACAAAACCTTCCCTGGCGTCTTTTCTATACTGCATGACCCTGTATAAGTTGTAATTTAGCGTATAAACAAATATACTCAAAATTCTTGCGTAACGATATTGATCCGCTTTATCGTTGTCATGGTTGCATATATTCATTCGTAATTTCTCGGTTATTATCATGACCCTTTTCGATGCAGTGGAATTCCGAATGGATTTATATGTCTTTAGTTTCGTACCAGAATTCCCCAGTAAAACTGTTTTTATTCTGTTTTCTTCATTTCGATTTTACCATCAACATGTTTGAATGGCCATCAAGCAACGTATTCATATGCTTTATTTTTTACACATATTTTAGAAATCTTCTCTGAAAGATTGATGTGTCCATTTGCGTATATTTCCAAGAACGATAACTCTCGACGCAGGGATTTTTTCAACTCATAGTATTGGGAACAAAATTGCAGTTTCCAAAATATATGGAAGCTTCGCTTCCTA
>MJUU01003787.1:57660-74364 GCA_002080025.1 Modiolus philippinarum | reverse complement strand
AGAACAAATGTTTAGAGAACCCCCAATGTCATCGTATCAGCGAAATTCAAATGAAAAAGTCCAAATTTGATACTAAAATACACAATTTGTTTTCTTGTTCTACCTACTCGATTTGGAAATTGATGAAAAAAAAAATGAATAAACAACAAATTCCCACATTCTGCTTTTAGATATACATTTGTATATCAGTAGTTTATTTATTTTGTGTGTGTGTGTGTGTGTGTGTGTGTACTTTTATTTGTGGTCACCATTTCCTTAAATAATAAACAAACTGCTCCTTGCTAAAACCAAAAACTGAACGTTTTACGGAAAAAACTGTTTGACATCTTTAAAAATGCTCCCGATAAGGAGACATTATAAATCATGAATGTTACAATTGAGTCGAAGCATGCATCTAAAAGATAATAAAATGAATAAAATAAGAATTCGAAGAATTCGTGATTTACAACAGTGAAAGCCAAGTCTGTTTGAGTAGTTATTTAGACATTGTTAATTGACACCAGAGGATGTGTAGTTATTGACGTTACACAACATTACCGAACATTGTGCGTAACGTCTGTACAGTGCATGAATGTTACTTATGAGATACTGATCAAGTGCTATTAATTTTGATGCCGTTCAGTCATCCGACATGACTGCCTGGGGTGAACTTAATATAACACTGGACCTATTAGAACTAACTAAATACCGAACTTACTGTGAATTTATTTTCTGCATATGCGCATTTCGACAACTTATGTCTCTTCAGTGCAGATAAAATCTAAACGTTTGGAAGACCATAAAATCAAACATTTAAAAAACTGGTAGAGAACAAATACCCAAAAGGATCTAAATGTAAAGCCAAAATTAGCTAAGGACAGAACTTTGCGTGAGGGAGATACTCCTAAGTTTTCAACAAAATTTACAAAAATTTAGATATTGCAAGGTTCGAAATAAAATTGGCTTTCGGGTCAGCACCGAAGTTCTGACTACTGGGCTGGTGAATACCCTCGAGGACTAACAGTCCACCAGCAGAGGCATCGATCAAGTGGTAACAAATAACTAAATACCGAACTTACTGTGAATTTATTTTCTGCATAATACACACAAAGATCTTCTAGAGAACTGCTGAAGGGATTTAACATAACTTGGTTCGAAAATTACTTACAAGGTGATGACCAAGTGGTGTTTCCTTTGTGCTGATCAATCATCCAACATGGCCGCCAGCATGGAACTTAGTTTAATATTGGACTGTATTGGAAATGCATACAAAGATCTTTTTTCTAGAGAACTGTTGCAATGTACCGGTATGGTTCCATGTCAAACTATTATTATTATTATTCATGCCATGTTTAGTTCTAATCCATTCAGCAGTTCTTCAGAAGAATATCTTTGTTTGAATTTTTCGATATTGTCAATTATCATGTAATATGTTCACCACTGGGGACAATATTGGAGGGCAGATTTGCACCAGATTTTTTTCAGATTATATTCTCCATTGGCCAACCATGTTTTTGTCAGATCCAATTGAAATGAGCAGTCTTTGCCTAGGATCTTCAGACACCATTCATGTATAGTTTGGTGAAATTTGCTTCAGTGGATTAAGAGGAGAAGATAAATAAGTGATGTTCACAAAAGGTCCAGGGTAAAAACGAAATGGCCTTATGCGAAAACATTTTCATATTCTGCACTGAAGCAAATTCCGCCAAACTATGTATCGAAGGCCCTTTCCAAAGATTGCTCATTTTGTTTAATCCTATAAAAACATGGCAGCAAGAGCGGAACATACATGCAGTATAACATTATACTCTATGCAAAAATCGCATTTCATCCAATGAAGGACGGTCAATCAAACTTTACAGAAATGACGTATTAAAGGTCCTTCACAAAGATTGCTTATTTTTTGTAAGTGTATAATGTGTATGTACAAAGGCAGTTAGTTTGAAATTTAGTATTTTTGTTAATGTTTTTCTGTATTAATGTATCGCCTCTTCTATAGATCATTTATTCATCCCGGTAAACCCGACATGCATTTAATAACAAATGCATCTACTGAATGTCTGTCCTCATATTAATACTAATATTTCCCGACCACTACATTTGACTGCCAAAAAAACTAATGTCATGTAATTATTTACTGGTTATGACGGAATCGCAAATTTGTTTTTCCCGAGACTCTGATTATTGACCGAGGCGTAGTCAAGTTTTATGGTAAGTGTCTCGCGGGCATCAAACTTGCTTTTCACAAATATACAGTGTATAAGTACAAATAATGTTATCGAAAGAGCATCATTCACAAATTTTAAGCATGTTGATGAAATCTTTCCCTCATTCATTTTTATTCTTAGTAACATAATTTTCATAAAGAAATTCTATTCTGCTGCAAAAATGGTGTTCAGAGTAGTTTAAAGTTATCACTTGGAAACAATGTTGTCAGGGTATTCTGAATTGCCAACAACACATTTAATTTATCGAATAGGAACAAGCGAAAAACAATGCCAGTCAATAGTTAGCAGTCAATAGTTTGAGAAAATATTGACCGGGAAATAGTTACAAAATTGGAAAGCAAAATACTTAGTATTTAAGAAATGTTATAGTAATGTTCATATATTGAGGTAAAATACAACCTAAATGAGAAGTTCAAAGTTCATGCACAATGCATAGACAACGTATATCAAAATCAAAGTTGCGAAATATCAGTTATATGATGCCATCTCTTTAAACGGTCCAATTTCACTGAAATCAATTGATGTTTCCTCTGAGTTCACCCCTTCTCACAACATTTTCGTAATTTCATGAGTTTTGCCCATGCTTGTAGAATTTTATTCCTGAATGGAGCAGACAGCCAGCTGAACAAAGCAAAGTTTGCTCCAATTCTAACAATGTTCATTATATTTGTTACAAACAATCCGTATTCTGTAACAGATGATTCGAATATTTCAATCAATGAAAAATGGAATAAAACTAACCACAACAACCCTATTATTGTTATAACTGCATACAAGACGGTCGTTACCATGACAACCTTAACAAGTCTGTCAGCAGAAATATCTGCTGTTGTTCGCTCGACACGATTTTGCCGCTGAAACGAATTTTGGGTTCGGATTTTTAAAATTAAGTAAATACTAAAAGCAACTAACAATATAGACGGTATTGCAAACGCGATGGATATAAATACATAGTCCCGTACTTTTGAATAATAATTAAAGACTTCTAATTTTTCTTTTGAAAAGTAATATGTTCCACGGCAAATAGCAATAGCCTTCATTGTGGTTTTATCGATTGTTATGACTCTTTCAAAGTCAATTATTAATATGTTTAATGCAGAAAAGCACCCGCAGGCACATATCAAAACTATTACGAAAATCGTAACAGTTTTCCGATTAAAGTATGATTGGTAATCCATTGGTTTATAGCATATAATGAACCTTTGGAAAGACTGAGCAACCTTAAGCCATTGTGAGAATACAAACAGTATATTTGGTAGAGCATTCGCAAAAATTTCGTAAGCATAGCACATCTCGTACCGAAGATAACCAGCTTTCTGCTCAAATACGTATATCATCATTATGTTTTGAAATACTAGAGCTAGTATATCAGTAATACTATATGCGGTCATGAAGCCGAATTTTTTCATGTATTCTTCCGTCCAAAGTGCACGTACCACTAAGGCAAACCATATAATCAAAAGCGCCAGCACGATAGGCTGTACCCATGTGTAGTATGTTTGTGCCGAATTTTTAAAGTAATTCTTTGGATTGAAGTAACTCAATTCAATAAATTTCGACCCAAGGGAATTTTCCATCATAATGTTATTACGCCATTTAGTTAGTTCCAATTCTGATATCGCCATTTTCTACCTGCAAATAAAAAGAATGTAACTGAAATAAACAACAAAAGTAATAATGTTTTGTAATAAAATGAAATAAATGTAACCTACAACGAAGAAGCATGTTTAGGGGTGGGGGTACCAATATCCCTAGAAGTTTTACCAAAATATCCCATATCCCTTCAACAAAACCCAAAAATATCCCAATAAATCGAAAAAAAAAAATGCAAAACAAATAAAAGTATCAGTAAGCCATAAGTGATCCCATAAGAAGGTCACTCATGATACTTATAATGTTGGTAAATGAAAAATAGATGTTATGCTGCACGGGAAGCTTCAGCGAGGGGCTTCCCATGGGGTTCCAGCACGAGTGGCTCTCAAGAACCCGTATCGCTGACCTGAATTATGCCTGAAAAAGACAGTAGTTTCAGAGGTATAAATGACATTTCCATGGGGTTTTCATTGTTTAACTACGCACCCAGGAGGCGGCTATCATGGATGAGATATGGACCTGCCAGATAGCTTTTTGGAAGGAACCATCTAGGGACCATTGCGACAAAGATGGGTTCTAATGTGGAGGAGTAGTCTGTCAGAAGTCCATTTGAATATGTTTTCATACAATCAGTTGTCCAACTATGTTCAGACATCTTGGACGAGTTACAATGTAAAGACCTGGATGAGGTGTGGAACTTCCGGATACAGTTTTTAAAGGGGACCATTCAAGGACTATTGTTTGGGTCCAATCGGCTTAGTGCTTTCAGAAAATCCAATGAATATTTCAATATATGGCTGCAATGGAAAACATTAGAGTTATCGGCAAACAGGAAGTAGATGAGTGTGGGGCTTGAAAAGGGCAGACGGGGTACAAGTCATCGTTCAAAAGCTTCAGACCAAATATCAAATCATGACTACATACAAAAGGTGAGAAATCCCTGACTAAAAAAAATCAGAGTTATCGGCAAACAGAAAGTAGACGGGAAAAGGGACTTCAAAAGGGGAGACAATGTTTATCTGATCTAATCGAAGCTTCAGACCAAATAGCGAATCATTACTGCACAAATAAGCTGAGAATACTTTAACAAAAAAATTCAATATGTGCCTGTAATGGGGAATGACACAAGTTATCGGTAAAACAGGAAGCAGATGAGTGACGGCCTTCTGGAACCTTACCAATACCTAAAATAATCACTAGTTTTTAACTCTTACAGTGACATTATTATTAGCGTTAACAACGTATTACATATAGAAATATCACTGGGTTAGGGTTTGTAGGGTAGACTAAGGTTTGTGTGCTAGATAAGGGTCAGAATTAGGGACTGTAAAAGTGGAAATTTTCGCGAGGGGTTTATTTTCGCTCATTTCTCAACAGGAACATGCATATTCGAGAAAATTCCCCTTTAATAATAAATCTAACGAAACGTACGTGATAAATGAAAACCCAAAGAATAGCTTTAGGCAAAATCGCGAAATTTAATCCATTTTACAGTATAGTTTTGGGAGAAGTCATACAATAAAAGATTAGATGTAGGGTTAGGATAAGGGTAAGAATCAGTATTATATACTCTATTAGGGTTTTATGAGGACAACATACAAACCAGAGTATTGTTTGTATGATTACATATCAATACTATGATTACATATCACTGGTTCAAGGTTCAAGTTAGTATTTAAACTGGGTCCAAAGTGTAACACAAGAATTTCCTTATTTGTGTCCATGGTATTTAATTTTATAGATGCGACTCGGTTAAGTGCCGTATTGCAGTTAATAACGAATTGACTGTATTAAGATGCACGTCATTTACTTTGATAAATCACCTAATCGAGTCGCATTTTTACAAACTAAATGTGATTTATTCAAATAAGCAAATTCTAGCGTTGCACTTTGGTACCAATGTTTCATAGATCATTATAGTGTTAAGGATGTAATAAAATACATTATAAAACATTACCGTTATCCTAAAAGTAATCATTACTCTAACACTATATATAATACACTTTACTGGCGATAAATATACTAATGAAGGCACCTCAAAGCTCCTTGACATCATCACACTACAAACCCATTTAAGTCTGAAATGGGCACTATTTGTGCTCGACTGTACTTAATTTTACTTGACAATTCTGAAAAAGTCTGAAATGTACTTGATTGTACTTGACCTTTCTCTAATTGTACTTAACCAGACTGATTTTCACTCCATTATAATCTGAATAATACTTAACGATCTGAATTTGTACTTAACTTGACGGTGATTGTCTTTACCCGTGCTCAACCAGTCAAAATATTTTTATCAAAGTCTTAACACTACTTGACCAAGGCTGAATTGTACTTGACTTGGTCTAATCCATACTCGACCGAGGTCTTAACCATACTCGACTAAAAACCCAACTTTGTATTTAGATTCTAAATACCCAAAACAATTGAACTTGTGGGAATGGTACTCCTTTTTGTAATAAATTTAAACTAAGTTTGTTTTCTTTCATAATTTCAAAATATAAAAAAAATCCAACTTTTTATCAATGCCAAAAAATTGATACGAAAACAAAATTCAAAGCAAAATGGACACACTTTTTTTACATATAATTGCATTCAAATTTTTCAGTTTTTATTTTTCTAACTTAATGAGAAATTAGGGAATGTTATTTTAGATTATCAAAATTTGAACTTTGTATCAAGATGTTGAAAGTATATTGCAGAATTTAAAAGTGTTAAAAGAAATACTTGCAAAATTCAAAAAGTAACTATAATTTTCAATTATGTTATGTCAATATACTTAAATACAAATAACTTCCAAAATCAAATCACATTTTCCTTCTTATCTATGTTTATCTCATAAATTTCTTTACTACATAATTAACTATTTATGAACAACATCTTTACTGTTTTGACACTTTGATATTAATGAATAACTGGTATGGATAGTTGTAACTAAAAATTAAATTTGTAAACATTTCAAACTTATTAAAATAGTAAAAAAAATGGAAGTGTAACTAAAATGTAATATGGCTAAAACAGATGTTCAAATAGTATCAACTTGAATTGCAAAACGGAAGGAATTTCAGTTTCATCAACAGTTTTTTAAGCATAAAATTAGGCAAACATTAAATAAAGTTTATTTTCACTTGACAGTGCTCACAAAATAAAAAGAAAATATAGGTTTTCATTGATAAATACATTAAAACATGAAACATTAGATACATATACAAAGGTTAAGTATTGGTTGAGCACTATCTAGTATGGCTAAGAACTAGGTCGAGTATTATTCAGATACGTAAGAAATGTTGAGAACACTTTCAGACAGTCAAGCACAGTTCAGACTTGGTCACGTAAAATTTATCATGGTTAAGACTTATTCAGACAGGTTGAGTAAATTTCAGTACACTCGAGCACAAATAGTGCCCATTTCAGACTTTTGGTGGTTTTTAGTGTCAGTATTGAAAAATTAAAATATGTTTACTCCTTGTAACACGTGTACAGCATAATGAAATTTACTGTTTTTTATGCAACATCGGTATTTTTTGCATTTTGAACCATTGGGCCGATGCCACTGCTGGTGGACCAGAGGTCCCCGAGGGTATTCACAAACCCGATAGTCAGACTTGTCTAACATGAAAATTTGACCTTGCGTTTTATAGAAATTTACTGTTTGTATCAAAATTCTAACCCCTTACAAATACTGAGGCTTCATTCCGTGTATGGCACTCGGTAGATGTCCTTGGTACTGGATTTGGCTTCCTATTTTGATTTCTGTTGTTAATGAGTACTTCTTTTGTGACAACTTTCGGATTATGGCTTTCCACATTATTTGATATTAGGGACGTTTTAAAAAAGTCCAGTTTTCTGTACAGTAAATGTTTTTCTTTGAATTTTAACATTTTTCTATTTTTCTATTTTGCTGTTGGTAAATATAGCTTCTGCTCGACAATCGACATAATATTATATTTATTTTTGAGTAGGACATCTGTGAAAATTTTGGACTTAAGTGCCCCAAAACAGCAAAAAACGCATGTCCCACACTGTAAAATAGCTGCAAACATCCCATTTTTTGTATAATTTGCTTGATTTTGTTTGCCCTTTTTTAACTGTTTTCTATTAGAAATATATGCAAACAATTAAAAAAAAGTTCATTCATTGGGAGTAGTTGTAACAAATTTTCTCAAATAATTTTTTAATGGGCGTCCATAGAAAAATGTCTTCTTCGTAACGCAAACGCTAAATAGTCAACAGAGCCCTCGTTCTGTGGTTTAGATTACATTTTTTTGCTGTAGAAACGTTCGTCATTTACTATTCTATCTGTAAAATAGCATAGAACAGATATCTTTCTATCCATTACTTTTAGGAGATTGAATTTGTTGGCTCAGTTGACACCGTATTTTTTTTCTTGTCCACTTCGCAACGGGCAATATTTCCAAGGAGACGTCCAACATGAAATTCATTATAATCATAACTAACCTTGTGCATTGTACGTTGATTGTTGAATTGTGGTTCTAGGATATATAACAAAGAAGAAATCGCCAGTAACATGTAAATATGTCCACTCTGCAACGGTCCACTTCGCAACGCTATAAGGACGTTGCGTAGTGGACAAAACCTCTGAGTATATTGGACAAACTGCCGCAGTTCTACCACAAAATTTAATAGGAATAAATTGCAAGAAATCTGATGCATGCTTGCTGTCAATTTATATGAAAACAAGAAGGACAGTAGCAGGTTTTATCCGCGTTTGACAGGTACATGTGTGATTATGTCCACTACGTAACGGTGTCATTCACTCCTCGAAAATGTCGCGAAGTGGACAAAATCATTGCGAAGTGGACCGTTGCAAAGTGGACATTTTCATATATTTTTTCAATTTTCAATTTTTAAAAGAAAATCTGTATAGATATTTTATCTGCTTGATACAGTACTGAAGGTACAAGATGAGTAATTTAGATGCTTGATTGATATTTCCTATTGCATGGTTTTCCGTTTGAATTTGACAATTGAATATCGCATATTTTCATGATTTTCTGTCACAAACTTTAAAATTATGATTGTGGTGCTTTACTAGTGATTTTGTTGATGCATCTTATAGTTATCTAGTACTTAATTATTTGCGGTTCCAGATACTACAAAAAATATCGTTACAAAGAACATTTTTCTCATTTTTGAAAGAGGAAATTGAAACGTTCCGAAGTGGACATTTTGGTTTAACCTGCTTACTTTGGATGTCCTTTCTACACACTTCGGTTTATGCTTAAGATTGCATATTCTTAATTTAGTGTCTACTGATAATAAGGAATCAACAGCTACTGTTTAATTACTGGGTCGAAAAGAAAATTTTTGTGTTTATTCAGTAGGCAAAAGTGGACATTTTTTGAAAATGTCCCATTAATGCTGCTGATGAGAGGTAACTCCGTGAAACACGCGTACAGCATAATGAAATTTACTGTTTTTTATGCAACATCGGTATTTTTTGTATTTTGAACCATTGGGCCGATGCCACTGCTGGTGGACCAGAGGTCCCCGAGGGTATTCACAAACCCGATAGTCAGACTTGTCTGACATGAAAATTTGACCTTGCGTGTTATAGAAATTTACTGTTTGTATCAAAATTCTAACCCCTTAAAAATACTGAGGCTTCATTCCATGTATGGCACTCGGTTGATGTCCTTGGTACTGGATTTGGCTTCCTATTTTAATTTATTTTGGTAATGAGTACTTCTTTTGTGACAACTTTTGGATTATGGCTTTCCACAATATTTGATATTAATGCTGCTGATGAGAGGTAACTCCTTGAAACACGTGTACAGCATAATGAAATTTACTGTTTTTTATGCAACATCGGTATTTTTTGTATTATAAGATCCAGTGTTGAAAAATTTTCCTAGTTTTTATTTATTATTTATCTTTTTATACAAAAATGTATGCCAAAGGAGTTTAATTTTCTGTCCAATTTTGGTGTAGGTTTATTTATGGAATCCAAATAAAAATCAACATGGCGTTCAGTAAATGATTTTCATTGCTATTTCCATTCCGAGCTATTACATGCCAAACGGGACAAAAATGTTTTCACGAGGTACATATTTTTTTCATTAGATTTGGATGATGGTTACCAAGTCCGGCTATCAAGGGTTTAATTCGTTATTTATGTTTGCCACATTCTTTTATAATAAGCAATGAAGGGATATTGAGTAAAAGCTAATCAGACAAAATCTCCAAAACGTGGGAAAAACAAGCAATGGCACAACGCTTTTATTCTTGTTTTTCATCTTGAAGTCAGCTTGAGGCCTTCAACAATGAACTATACCTCATAGCAAGTTCAAGGCGGTCCCTAGCACCGGTTTAAGCGGAATGTTATAGAAAAAAAGAAGGGAAACGGGGAATGTGTCAAAGAGACAACGACCCAAAGGGGAGTAATAACAACTCAAAGCCACCATAAGATCTTCAATGAACGGTGAGAAAACCCCACACCCAACGGCAGGTCGGAGTCGGCCCCTGAACAAAGAGCAATCAAGTCCAGTGAAATAAAAGTTGTTGCAGGTGTTTACTGTTATTTTTTACTTCATAAATCTATCTAAGCGGTTCTTGAGTAAGATTTTATCACTATCACGACGAATTTAGAGTTAATTTTACCATCTTCCAGCTATAAGTGAAATAATCCTGTTTTTCAAAGTGTCCATTTTTGTCTCGCCTGCGACAAAAAGTCGTTTCCGACGAGAGTGGCGTCAACAATTAGGAGCTATTGAGAATTACAAGCTTATGGTAGTTTTAGGTCTACAGTATCTTATTTGCAGAAGCATTAGTAATGGAACAACTCAAACCCCTACTTAGTTTTTGGCCCAAACCCCTGAATCATGCATGAACGATTACGTTCAGTATTTAGGAAGAAGTTAGTAGAGCCTGCACCAGTAGTCCTATCCACTTGATATTTGACATGCAGTTGACTACTGAGGAGTACATATCGATTCCACACACAAATTGTGGTGTTGGTCCTTTAGTAATGCATGAACGACCATGTACTTTTTTAGTAAGGATTGTGTACAGCCTGTACTAGTAGTCCTAGCCAATTGTTTTTTGACATTCAGTGGCGTCTTGAGAACTACTAACATATCAATTCCACGCCCAGATTGTGGTCTTTGTCCCGTAATCATGCATGAAATATCGCGTTATATTGTTAGCAAGCAGTTTATACAGCCCCAAGAACGATCTCATAAAGTTTTTTTCAGCAGTTTGTACAGCCTGTTTTAGTAGTCAAAGCCAATTGAAATTTGACATGCAGTGGTGACTAGAAGAGTACATACCGATTCCATGCCAAAATGGATGCCCTGGCCCGTTACTCATGTATGATTAACTACGTTAATTTTATGTAGTATTTCCACTAAGAGTCAGGCTGTAAGCGGCACATCAAAACTTTAGGTTCTGGTTTTTTTTTTTGGCTTCATTTGGTCATAAAAACACATCATAAAGTGTTTCATCATTAGAACATTTGTTAGATCTCGAAATATTTTTTGACTGGTTATATAAATAAAAAATGGCAGGAAAATTTTGACGTTGATAACTCAAAAAGGCAAAATAATACAGAAGTTTTATGTATAAAAATGGCGTTTTCTTTGTTAGATGTAATAAAGGTTGCGTTTTTTCTTCAATGTACCACCGCAACAATGTACTTTGCCTGTTTCTTCGACGGATTGGTACTTTAGCAAGCAGTTTGTACAGCCTGTACAAGTAGTCCTACAAATATAGCAACTTGTTTTTGACATGTAGTTGCATCTTCAAAAGTGCATATCGATAAACGACAATATAGTGGCCTTGGCCCATTAGTCATACGTGAATTATTACATCAAATTTTACAACGAAGTTGTTAACAAAGTTAAAGACTGAGTATATTATTATGGATGCTGCCTTCATCAATGTACAATTTCAAGCATTATATGCCGTGGGCCAGACATTATTAACCTTTCCTTACTATAAGTTGCAAAAGTGGCTCAAAATTTTGTTTTTAAAGTGTTTTATTTTATTTTAATTTTGCAACAGACTCCATTTTTTCATTCTTCTTGAAGTAAATTAGTTATAAATCCATATGATAGAATAACAGGGTTCACTTTTAATAATTATTTCCATAGCCATTTCCTCTATATGTTGTCTTTTGATGCAGCGCTTAACGTAGCCCTTTATCAAAAATTAACGGAAGCACGGACAATAACATCTATAATCTGTTAAAATTTTGTACAAACATCATCATTGACAACACTTTTATAGTGCCGATTTCTTAATATCGGGATGACTTAAGGATGTTTTCTGTTCTTGTTTATCTATCTCACTTCTCAGGTTTTGTCCATTTAAAATCTGTATTATTTGTTGCCCGTTGAACTCCCCAATTTATTTCCCATTATTTCGTTTTCTACGTGTTTTTGGAACATTTTGACAAAATTTCATTAAAACGGTGATACTTTGTCACATTCATTGTTGGGTTAACATTGCTCATGTTAAACCTATGAAGCATGAAGAACATTTATTTTGGTATAGTTGTATCTCATAACTATCAATTGTTTTCGCTTAAATAAACCGTTCAATTTTCAAACAAACAATCATATCTAATTCACATCACTGTAATTTCAAAATTGAACAGCGCACATCCTTAAAGCTATAATTAAATAATTACTAGAATTTCATCTTATATTTTTACAAATTTTATGAAAAAAAAACTGTCGTTTTAAAATAATTTACCAAAATTGGCTAGAAAATTATTTTTTAAGACGGGTAAAAAAATCGGCGGGGCATGAGAATCTAGGACATTTTTACTATGGTAAAAATACCATAACAAGGAATATGCTGAAAAATTAATACTTACCAGTTGTTGACTTAAACCTAATACAAAACAAATGAACAGCAACTTTTGGTCGTAGTTAGAACATTTAAAACATTTAAAATCATTGCTTTTATACGGTTATATCAAGTATTGAGTCATGAAGTGAATAATCCAGCAGTTCATCAACAGTTCATCAACAGTGCATGTCTGTCACGTACTTATATTTTTGCATAATTGTAGAAGAATCTTGAGTTACAGCTGCGTATGATTAAATTTCGGTAATAATCTTCTCCAACCTTTAGCATTGTAAATCAGAGCAATACTAAATTTTTTTTTAAAAATGAGCTAGGCGAAAATATAACCTGAAACATTTGTTATAACTTGTAAAATTCGTATTTTGACATTCACATGTCACAACAAAATAAAAATCAGGCGAAAGTTTGATGCCTCCTTACTGACACTTACTTTAATTATATTCTATTGTTCAATGTTTAAAAATGGATAACAGGAAACACTTACAATGGCTGAAAATTATAATTACATGCAACAATTTGCAAGGGCACTACACAAGAAAAACACGTATAAGACAAAAGACAAACGTTGACAACGACAGGAACTCGGGACAGCCGGACTTGGTACCGGCACTAGCAAAAGCCAGTGGTAGGGTTAAACCGGTTTATGGGTACCCGAACCTCCCCATCCCCTAATTTCATCATTGGGATGATACCATTATTAACGTTAGTGTTTGTTTGAAAACTTTAGGTTAGGTTATCATTAATTAATAAATAAAATGATTTTCAAGTTTAAGATAGGTATTATTTAAATCTTTTGGGTTAGGATTAAATATATATTAATGATTAGTGATAAGTTATATTCATCGATGTTCAGGTTAGGGTTAAATTTAATGAAAGTTAGGGTAAAGTTGTTCAGGTTGGGAAAAAATAAATCATAAAGTTGTTTGGATATCTAACAATTCGCCAAAATAGAGATAACATTAAAATAAATGAATAAATAAATAAAATAATCATGAAAAATCAATAGAAGAAAAAAATAAAAATTAATAAAAAAAATAATAAATAAAATAAAAAATTATAAATATTGGTAATAATAATAATAATTAATAACAACAAATAAATGAAAATAATAAATAAACAATAAATTAGAAATGAAATAAAAAAATGAAATAATAATAAAAGTAATAGTAAAAATAATTAATAAAATAAATGAAATATTAATTAATTAAGAATATCAATAAATTAACTAATAGATAATGAAAATATTAATGAATAATAGCATAATAATAAAAGAACAATAAAATAAAAAATAATAAACAATTAATTAAAAATGAAATAAAAAAATCAAATAAATAAATATAATAACGAAAAATAATAAATTAATATTGTAAATATTGTCAAAAATAATAATAAAATAGTGATAGTAAATAAAAAAAAAATAAATAATAAACAATAAATTAGATAATATTTTTTAAATAATAATAAAATAATCATAAATAAAATAAAATGAATAGAAATGTAATAAATTAATAAATAAAAAAAAACATAAATAAAATAAATATAATAAGTATTAGTAAAATAATAATAATAAAATAATATTAAAAAGAATAATAAAATAATTACATTAAAAAATTAAACAATAAACAATAAATTAAAAAAATGAAATATTAAAAGAAATAAATATAATAAATATTGGTTATGATAATAAATAAAGTAAATAGATAAATCGATAATAAAGTAAACAAAAGTAAATAAATAAAAAACAGAAATTAATACATAAAATTAATTAAAAAATAATATAAATTAAATAAATAAAAAACAGATAAATTTAAAAAATAAACAATTAAGAATATAAATAAATAAAAAAAGGAAAATGAAACTTAAAATTGAATAATAATAAAAGAAATAAAATGATATAATAAATAAATATAATATTAATGAAAAATAATTAAATAAATGAAATAAATAAAAATATTATAGAATAATGAAATGATGAATAATAAAAAGAATAACATTAAAAAAGTTAAATAAGATAATAATAAAAAATAAATTAATAAAATAAATTAATAATAAAAATTAATTAAGAATATAAATTAATAAAATAATCCAAAATTATAAAAAGTAAGTAAATAAAATAAATAACTTATAATATAATAAATAAAATGATAAATAATAATAGAAAATAGATGTTGTCATAGCAACTTAGGTTACGATTAGAAGTTGGATAACAGGTGGATAACATGAGAATATTATGATGATATTCGAAAATAAATAATGAATGAATATAGAGTTGTCATAAGAACTTGGGTTAGCATTAAGGTTTGGGTTAAAGAGATAACTTCAGTAGTTGCAGAATATTAGAATGACATTCGAAAAATAATAAATGAATATAGAGTTGTCATAGCAACTAAAAATATAGACAAAAGGGAGATAACTGTGATAATTACAGAATATTTAAATTACATTCGAAAATAAAATAATGAATATAGAGTTGTCATAGCAACTTAGGTTAGAGATAAAAAAGGGAAAACTCAAACAAGTTTGAAAATAGAAAGTAATTATGGCGATATAGAAGAAAATACTGCAAAAAAAAATGGTTAGGGTTAGTCGTGAACAAAAACAACATTACTGATCTAACTACACAAAAGTTAGGATAAGTACAAAGGTAAGTGTAATGCTAAAGGTTAGGGTTAGAATAAAGACGACACCAGTGAAAATACCAAGGACAGAAGGGCGAAACCAAAGTAGAAAATAAAACTAAAGTAGAAGGCGAGACCTAGGAAAGTACCTTGGATAGTTGTAGGACGAGACCACTGACTACACATGGACTGGTGAAGTCGAAGCCAATGGCAAATCACTCAGGACGAGGTCAAAGGTCAATGACACACTAAAGTACAACACTTTAATAAAAAGTTCAGTCACTGAATCCTAGAGACAATGGTTAAGGTGTAGTAAAAATTAGATTAAGGTTAGGGTAAAAGCAAAGCCAAAGCTGGGATAAAAACGGGACCAGTAGCCAAATCCAGTGACAATACCTAAGACAGTGCGAGGTCAATGACATACTTAGCACCTCGTCAATACTTGCAGTGCCCTCTATAGAAGTCAAAGGTAAAATACCCAAACTAATTTGCATATTTTAGGGAAAATTAGGGCAAAATAAAAATATTTTACAAAGAATGCACTATGGGGCTCCTCGCCAAAAGTGGTCTGAGGTCACCCGTTATACTACTCATAAATTTAAGTTGTTAATTTGTGGTCCAATTCTGATACAACTTTATTTTTGAAAACCAAAGAAAAATTAAAATGGCGTTCAGTAAATGATTTTGATTGCCATTTCAATTCCGAGCTATGAGATGTCAAACGGGGACAAAAATGATTTCACGAGGTACAGATTTTGTCATAAGATTAGGATTTCTATGGTTACAATGTCCGGCTATCAAGGGTTTATATCGTTATTTATGTTTGTCATATTCTTATATGTTTGTTTTTTAATGCAGGTGACTGGTGAAATGTGGTATGCGATTGCAATTTCGGCCATTGTAGGTGTTTACTGTTATTGTTTACCTTGTGGTTCTATTTTACAGGTTCTTGAGTAAGGTTTTGATCAGTATCCCGACGAATTTAGCGTATTTAAGATATTTATTAATCAATTAGATAGGGATAAAGGTTTTCACTTTAACAACTATGTCTACAGTAGTCATTTCCTATATATGTTGCGAACGTATGATATAGCGCATAACACAGCCCTTTATTATCAATTTAGCAAAGACAATAACAATCATCTTCCATGGTAAAATGTTAAAAAATCGGTTAAAATGTTATGCAAGCATAATTAGGGACCGACCATTTAACCTGAAAAGGGGGGGGGTATGTTTTTTTTTCTGGACAGAAAATTTTTTTCACGCTCCGCGCGAAATAAATTATTTATTTTTTGCACGCGTATCAACAAAATATTTTTTTTCAAAATTAACATTATTTTTTTAGGCAGAAAGCCTCATTCAGAATTTTTTTTTCATCATTTTGGCAGCCAAAATATTTTTTTCACATAAAATCAGATCCAAAATATTTTTTTAGAAAAAAACCATAGCCCCCC
>MJUU01003787.1:16161-49769 GCA_002080025.1 Modiolus philippinarum | reverse complement strand
ATAAAAACTAAAATTTACGATAAAAGGGATGATTTTGATTTCAGTATTACTAATTTCCCTTTTCTTGACGGCGACGTTCCTCTAGCCACATCCTACTTAGTTTATATTTCTCAACTGGTACGATTCACACGCGTTTGTTCTACTCTTGACGACTTCAATGAACGTAACCTTACGGTCACTTCAAAACTTTTGCAGCAAGGTTACAGATTTTATAAATTGTTAAATACATTTAAAAAGTTTATCGAAGATATGAACATTTGATATCTAAATATGATGTCACTCGCAAACAGCTTATTTCTAAGGGCATTTCCCATCCTCGATTTTACGGAAATGTTGTTAAAAATGCCATAAACTGATTAAAAATCCAGAAAAACTGGGACGTAACTTACATTCTTTACGCAATAGGGGATATCGACAGGATATTCTGCACGTGTCCGTTAAATTAGCTTTGGGATCCAGTGACCTGAGGATTTTAGACACATACTGGCCTCTCGCTGATACTGCCGATATCTATTGAAATACAGTATGATTATTTACCAAACCCATTGGGAGTTTTGAATTTGATTTTTCTTCTGTAGTGCGACAGTGTTTTAATAGCAGACTAGGCTCCTTGAACAAGCCGGCATTTTAGCGGCGAGAACTCCTTGACCCATCTTTCAAAATTATGTTTTGTTTTCCCATTTTTCTTTTCTAGATTGTGGTCATGGAGTTAGTAGTCTACCTGTATGGGTTTTATTCGTATGTTTCTTATACTATAGGGAAACGGGACAGAGAAAGGGGAGGTTTGGGTACCCATAAACCGGTTTAATCCTTCCGCTGGCTTTTGCTATTGCCGG
Source organism: Modiolus philippinarum (assembly GCA_002080025.1). NCBI lineage: Eukaryota > Metazoa > Mollusca > Bivalvia > Mytilida > Modiolidae > Modiolus > Modiolus philippinarum. Next base: position 48,933 of record MJUU01003787.1, on the reverse strand, counting down.
TCCCAAGTCCGGCTGTCCCGAGTTCCTATCGTTGTTTACGTTTGTCTTTTGTATTTTTATTGTGTTTGTTTTCTTGTGCAGTTCCTATTTACTTTGTGTTATGTGGCTATGTTTTTCGGCTATTGTAGGTGTTTCCTGTTATCTTTTATATTCTATGTGACTTTTCATAAAGATTTACCACTTCGGAAAGTTAGAAAGAATAATTGTTTCTAGGGGTAATATCTTGTATTTACAAGTTTGTGGGATAGTTGAATTATATATTGATAGTTACGGAGGTTCTAGCTTTGGACCGCCGTGCGCTGTCCCGGCTTATGAATAGGCCCGCAGCATCCTCTGAGCTTGGAGTATGAGTCTTCCTAACAGAGGACCCCGAGGGAACTCCGGGATATAGAAATAGGACCTAGTATCTCCGGCTTGCGGGGTGTGAACCCTCCTAAACGGAGGCTGACCCCGAGGGTCCTGGGATATAGAAATAGGACCCATTCCGTGGTTGTGCGGGATTGATAAATACACAACCCATCTTTCGGAGGTCAACGTGTTGGAAAAAACGCCACGCTTCCTGCACATTAAAGAACCCTTGTAGCAAGCTCTTTTGGGATGGTCCGTAGGTGATCGGCTGGAAGGCTAAATTCCCCGCCCTTGACGATTTCACCCTACTTTTCCAGTGGCAGTCAGAATTTCCCGTCCCATGGCCCTTTCCATACCCCAAAGTGATTATTTATTAACAAACTTGTTCTCGTCTTGATATAGCTGAAATATTGCTGAGTAGACGTTAAACAATATTCAATCAATCAATCAATCTAGCTTTGGATGAGACCACCATGTTAAAACGGCATTACTAGTTATTCAGTTCATTTACATGAGAGATAAATGTTACAGTTAAGTCATCCTAATTTACGATTTAACCTACGGTTTTGATATGTGTTTCTGTACATCCCATGTAGATGTACAAAGCCAGCTGGTTTTTATTTTGGTATCCTTTTTTGTCATTTAATATCAACATTGTATTTGTAAATTATTCTTCTTGATAGACTCGACATACATATTTTACGAAAGGATATGGAGTAAATGAACATGAGACCATAAGACATATGTTAATCCAACTGCAATAATTTTAATGAGCTGTATGGCCATTTCGGAAATTAATTCCTCATCAGCATCACTAGAACCCAAACAAAGGAAATCAATAATTTCAAAAAATGTTTCAATGCATTTAAACCAGTAATATCAAATATAGCTAAGGGCAAAACTACGATGGAGGGAGTTAATCCTTCGGTTTTAGAATTTAGATAATAGTATTTGAACAAAGTGTATATATGAGATATTTATTACAAAAAATGTGGTTAATAAATATGTCTGAGAAAAAGTCTTTCATCATGTTTACACATTTGACTGATATCAACTTATGTTGCCTCTGAGTTCACCCCTTTGCATGAGCATTTTTTTAATTTCATGAGTCTTGACCAAGCTTGGATAATATTATTCCTACATGGAGCAGACAGCCAACTGAACAAAGCAAAGTTTGCTCCAATTTTTATAATGTTAATAAGATTTGTTACAAACAATCCATACTCTGTTACAACAGCGTCAAATATTTCGATCAAAGATGAATTGAATAAAACTACCCACACGAGCACCAGTATTGTTGCAGTTGCATACAAAACGGTCGTTGCCATGACAATTTTAACAAGTCTGTCAGCTGAAACATCTGCTGCTGTTCGCTCGACACGATTTTGCCGCTGAAACGCATTTTGGGTTCTGATTTTTAACATTAGATAAATACTAGAAGCCACTAACAATAGAGATGGTATCGCAAGTGCGAAAATTATAAACACATAATCCAACACTTTTGAATAATAATTAAAGATTTCTAATTTTTCTTTTGAAAAGTAATATGTTAACCGGCAAATAGCAATAGCCTTCATTGTGCTTTTATCGATTGTTATGACTCTTTGAAAGTCAATTATAAAGATGTATAAAGAAGAAAAGCCACCGCAAGCACATAATAAAACTATTATGGAAATTGTAACAGTTCTCCGATTAAAGTAATCTTGGTAATCCATTGGTTTATAGCATATGATGAACCTTTGAAAAGACTGAGCGACCTTTAGCCATTGCGAGAATGCAAACAGAACATTAGGCAGAGCAGTGACAAAGATTTCGAAAACATAGCACATCTCGTACCGTAGATAACCAGCTTTTTGCTCAAATGAGTATATCATCATTATGTTTTGAAGTAATAGAGCTAGTATATCGGTAATACTATATGCGGTCATAAAGCCGAATTTTTTCATGTACTCCTCTGTCCACAACGCACGTATTACTAAGATAAACCATATAATCAAAAACGCCGTCACAACAGGTTGTACGTATGTATAATATGTTTGTGCAGAATCTTTGACATCATTTTTCGGATTGAAGTAACTCATTTCAATAAATTTCGGCCCAAGTGTGTTTTCCATCATAATGTCATTACGCCATTTAGTTAGTTCCAATTCTGATATCGCCATTTTCTATCTGTCAATAAAAAGAATGTATTTGAAAGTAAAATGATTGTTTTTGATATAAAACAACAAAAGCTATATTTTTGACATTTTTTAAAATACCTTAAGGCTCCCTGTAATAAAATGGCATTTGTAACCTACTTAGATTGGTAGACAAGGTACTATACCTTTTTCACTAAACTATGCAGTTGAAAAATTATCTTTGATTCTTTTAATTTCTGCCAGGAGCCTCTTCAAATGGTATACTTCAACTGTATATTAAAAGTAATATATGTCCTTCAAAGAGACTTTAGGAGGACATCCGCTGGTAGGGTGAAAAAGACGATTTTTTACATGACCAAGCATGCGTACGAGTCACATGTATGTTTTTCTAACCCTGACCTTTAAACGAATCATAAAAACCAACTTAACACTAATTTTTTTACTTAAATTAAACTAATGTTTAAATGTAACCTCAAGTCCAACACTTAGTCCTATTTTCACTATAACTACCACCGCTCTTAAGGTAGTAGACCTAGGTTAAGGGACATAACTCTTAAAAATCACAGGTGAGTTTGTTGAAATCATTTTCATAAACAGATTCTAAGCCTCTGACTAACATAGATGATTTTTTATTCTTTTTCACGTCAATGCTTAAAACTAACTATTTCAAACGTCTTACTGATTTAAAGAGTTATCTCCCTTAACCGAGGTCTACTACCTTAATAGACCAGCATATTTCCCCGAGGTAATGGAAACAGTTCACTGTTCTATTGCCCGAAGCCAACGGCTAATGGCAATAGAACACTGAGCTGTTTCCATTACCGAGGGAAAATGATTCTGAGCTATTGTCTGACTACACATTAAATAACTGCTTTATTACATAATCTGCACAAAAGAAAAATAAGTTGCGGAAATGGCCGTCTGCAAAACTAAAATTCACTGCAAATTATTTTACTCATTTTATTATTCTGATACACAAATGATCATTTAGTTAATTTGAACAATAAAATTAACATTTTTGATATCTAAAAATGTGCAAAATGTTGTATATGCCTTTATGTTGAATCATTTCATAATGTTAATGAATGTGCATTTGCTTAACACATTTTCAACCATAGTAATTAGTTCTTTCAGTCAGAACAGATGGCGGATTTTTGTGTTCGACTTGTCTTGTAGCATTTCTCTTATTATCAATAATTTGAGGTTGTTTATTACAAAGAACGTTAGTAGAAATAAAATTCCATCAAACATGTCAAATTAACGCAAAAATATCCATGTTACTAAAATCAATAAGGTTTTGACCAATAACATTAGCCAGAAAAATAAAACAGTAATATATTCATAAATCGTTTTAACCAATCACAGTAGACAGGCAATAGAACCGTTATGAATATTCATGAAATGGTTTTGACCAATTACAATAGCCAGGCAATAGAACGGTAACGAATATTTGTGATAAAATCATTTTGACCAATCACAGTAGCCAAGCAATATAGCATACATTGTACCATGCAATAGAACACCATGAAATAGAACACTTAAAAGTAACAATCTCCAAAATGCTCAGAATACAAAATACTTAATAAAACATATAAAACAATACAATTAGGTAATAATGCATATTAATTCATGCACTAACCCCAAACTGTAAAAAGAAGTAGGCATGTTTTTAAGGTAATTGTGAAGGTAAGAGTTGTCACTACATAAGTTAAGGGTTATGATTTGGATAACACATATCAATGAGTAGACTTAAACCATTTATACCATTACTAATATTCCAAGACAGAAGTAGCCATGAGCTCAACGTATGGAGTAAAACAAAAGGGTGTTATAAGTTCTTTAATCGTGTTAACTAGCTTAATAGTGAAAATACTTGGCCAAATTTGTTGGGTGATGTTATTTCACGTCTTTCATGTACGTTGTTATATAATAACCAGTATCACTGCGGAAGATATGCAGAATGCGCTTTATGTAATTTATATGACAACATTTGAAGTGTTAGATAACAAAATCTAACATCATGTTCATATAGTTTCTGTATATGTGCATTTTTCGACACCTTATGTCTCTTCAGTGCAGATCATATCAATATGTTTGGAAGTCCAAAAACCAAAACAAAATTTCACCTAAGGACAAAGCTTGCATGGGGGTGATATTCTTAGTTTTAAACGAAATTTTGCAAAATTTAGATATGGAAATTTTCAAAGTCGGGGTCCGGATCAGCACCACAGTACCGACCACTGGGTGGGTGACTAACCTCTGATACTCACAGTCCACCAGCTGATGCATCGACCTAGTGGTTATGAATAACAAAGTACCGAAGTTACTATAAATTTAGTTTCTTTATAAGTGCATTTCGACAACTTATGTCTCTTCAGTGCAGATAAAATCAAAACGGTTTGATTGGTTTAGTCCTGTTTCTCCCATTTTTAATTAATTAGTTAAAAAACAAAAAAGACAAAGGGCTAAGTAACCATAAAATTGTATAGTCTGTATCGGATATGTTTGTTTCTGTATAGCTTTTCACTATATAACGTACCTTGAAAACATAAGTAAATACTTAGTAATAAGAATAAGCACTCATTTCTTTCATTATCTAATTCAATTTCAATAACTTCAACAATAAGTTCAATATCAAATAAAGGGAGATCATGCATATTTTTCAAAATTTATACAATTTAAATTTTATATGACAAAAGACTTAACATTCAAATTTCTTACGTTTGTGATTCAAGTAATATATTATATTATTTCAATTCATTAATAAACCTTATAGTCTAGGTGAAGTAGATGGGATGCTACATCTGCATAATCTTTCACGTTGATGAGTCCTTGTTGAAATCTGTATTTTAGTAGCTGGAGTCTGGTATCTATAATTCTGTAGCGGTGTCTCTTTATTGGGCGGATACCTCCTGATGTGGACTGGATGATGGTGCATTCGGTGTTCTGGAGTAACTCTACGATCTAGTAGATGTTCGGATGGATATACTGAACCTTCTTCTTTATCTTGTTGTGCCATCCCCCAAGTGGTTAAGGGGTTCGGGGTCACTCGGTCTGGTAGTGTTTCTACAAGGAGCGTTGTCCTTCAACCAAGAATTCTGTTACATAATCGGTGAATGATGCTGTGTGAGGTACGTTGTCTGCTTCTCCCCTGTCCTCGAGTGCGTTGAACCATACGTTTTCGACTAGGTGCTGTGGAACGAGTGGTAGTAACTCCTGCTCGTCGTACGATTCGGGTGATATTGTCTTTCTCCTTGTAGTGTGCCGGTAAAATGATGTCTTGCAGGAGGAGTAAGTTGGAATTGTTCAATTGTATGTCGGGTAACGTCGTTCCATTCTGGAGTAAGGATCTTAACGAGTTCTTTCTAATAGATGGTTGGTTAAGGAGTAACCTCTGACTTGGCTCATTGTTTCATCCTCTGCATAATTTCATTACCTTAAACTTAGGCTGGTTGATATGGTGGTTGTGTGGTAGACCAAATGTGTATTGATTGTGGCTGGACAAGCTGGATGGTACATTGTGAGTACACTTTTTCATTGCGTCTGTTCTTAACTCTCTAACGATGACGCCCTAGGATCAGACTTTCTCTGCCGAATGTGTTCTGGGAGTACTGAAGTGTCTGTAGTTGAGCGTTTGCCATACTGAATTTGAATGATTAAGTTATAATTTACAATAGCCCTACATTCATTTAAATTTTACAACGGGCTTGCACTTTGTGGTGAATAATTTGCCACGAGCGACCAGCCAAGTGTAAAATATCACCATAAAGTGCAAGACGGTGGTAAAATAATATGAAAATCTAGCTAATGTTAATTATATCGATTTTCATAGGACACTTTCAAGATTCCGATTAGGATAATTTACCCTAGTACACATGGATGAAACGCCATTTTGCGCCGTCAGTTCGTCTGGAACGTTATCGAAAGTACCGTCATTTGTTTATGACGTTACACATAAGTATATATTATTTTTACCACGTGTTTGGATACGAAGAGATTAAAGGCCGTCATATTAGAATTCAGTTTATAAACCAGTTCCTATTTACATTGCTTAAAGTTTGTCAGAAGAGTTCAAATGAGCACAAATTGCAGCTTGCAAAAGTCAGGAATTACTGCTTGCTGTCTGTAAAACCAATCTCCTTGCAAACCTGGTGCAGAATACTGTTCATATTATGTGTCAGTTGAAAATTTTGGATACTACTGACAAGTTTCAGATTTTTTTCAAAATTTAATTAAATAAAAAGATGTAAATAATTTACCATTTAAACAATAAAACAAAATAAAATTTTAAAATGATTTTTACATTATTTGATATAAGCTATTTCTTATGTCATAAACGACCCATGAAACAATAATATTTTTGTTAAAATGTTGATATGCTCAAAATAGAAAAATAGATTAATAAATAAATAAAAATAAATAAATAAAATAAATAAATAGAAATCTATGACATAAAATTATTTTAAGCTGCAATTTATTTTACTCATGCTTACTTGTCATTTTTAATTAAAGTTCAAGAATTTAATAGTGAATATACAAAAAAAAATCACAGGTAAAATACAGGTAAATATAAATACAAGTTAGAGACAAACTTTAATTGTTAAAACAACACAGTCCACTATGTTTATTTATACTTATAATTAAAAGTGGGATGGTTGGATCCGTTTTGAGCTATGCGTCAGAAATATGGGGTTTCCATCGTGCAGGTAATGTTGATCATATTCTAAATCGTTTTTGCAAATATATTCTTGAATTAGGTAAAAATGTTCCAACATTTTTTTTTGTATGGCGAGTAAGGACATTTACCTTTGTAAACATAGAATTTTGAAATATTGGAGTATTATTGTTACTAAACAACCTCGTATAGTTTATAATGTTTATAGAAATTTGTATGATGATGCAAATAATGGTAAAATCAATTGGGCGTCTAATGTACGAGATCTGTTATTTAATCTTGGTTTTAATGAAGTATGGATTAATCAGGATCCTAATACCATATCATTTGAGATGATTAAAACTCGTTTATATGACCAATTTTCGCACAGTTGGTATATGAATTTAGATAATTGTAGTAAACTTTGTATTTACAAAAATTATAAATTAATTTTTGACAGAGAGAGTTATCTTAATTCTAACTGTAATATTTCTTTGGTAACTAAATTAGGTAGTGGTACGCTTAACCGGAAGGTATTATAATATTGAGAGAGAGAACCGGATGTGTATGTGCTGCAATATGAATGAAGTAGAAGACGAGTATCATTTTGTGTTATATGTCCTGCTTATAGATTTTTGAGAATTCAGTTTTTGCCCAGATATTATTTTTCATGGCCAAACATTCATAAACTCTATAAATTATTAGAAGCTTCTAAAAAATATGTTACAACAAAATTGTGTAGTTATTTGAAAGTAGCTTCTAAGATTTAATATCATTGCCTGACATCTATTAATTATCTACATATTTATTTATTGTTCTCTGCTGTCTGTTATTATTTATTGTCAAATACTGTATTTAGTTTACGTTTGGCATAGCATGTTTATGCTTTTTGCAAGTAAAGTATTCATTCATTTGGTAGTCTAAAACCAAAAAAACGTGTAAAGATAAAATGAAATATTATCAGTTTCGTGTTGATACCATACGATAAATATTGATAGGTGACTTCAAAATGAGACCAATAATAAAAGCATTTACCATGTAAAGGAAACGAAATTTTAGTATATGTCGTTATTATTATAATTTTTGTTAGCTAAACCTAAACTAGCACAACCAGTGTTTGAACATTTTTCTTATTTTAAGTTTTGGGAGACTAATTGTTTTATATAGATTATTATTTAGGCAATCTTATGAAATTTTGAAACAATATTACTTTGAACAAAGTAACGATTTTGGTTGGTTTTGGCATTTTGACCCAATCCATCTTTTCGAAATTTGGGTTCTCACATTCGTGGCATTAAAATTTTTATTCTTCATTACATTTAATAGGGTTTCTATAAATGTGCTTCCTGGAAAGTGTAGTTCGTCTCATTTTCTGTTTTCAAAGCAAGGGGTCAAGAGAAGCGAACTTCAACATTTAATTTGTATTTCTAAAGCACGATTTTGATGCAGTTTTAAATCGAATACGAGGAAAAATTAATATGGCACTCGGTTATTAGTTTTAATATCTATAGTCCGAGCTATAAGGCCAAACGGTTATAAAATGTTGTTTTTAAGAGGCACAGTATTTTTTTTTTATTTTTCAGCAGTTTGAGATTTCTGTTGTTAGATTCTTCTTTGGATAAATTTTGATAAGTATTGCGATGAATTTGGAATCTTTGGTACTATTTCCGAGCCTAGTGGGATAAAAAGCTTGGTTTTCCAAAGAACATATATTTTATTACAATTTTCATTGCATTTTGAAGGATTTGAGTTTTTTGGTTCCGTTTACAGTAGGACTTTTACGGTGAACTTGGTGTAATGTTACCCTTTCCTAGCTATTAGTGGCCAAAAGTGGGTAAATAGTTCGTTTATATACGATGCCTTTTTATTTTATTTTTTCAATAAATGTTTTTACTTTTTAGTTTTCTTAAAGTAAAAAAATGATATCCATGGTAAAAAGTTTCATTTAATTACTCTGTCCATAGCCATTTCATAAATATATGGTAGTAGTATCATTCTGCACTTACCATAGCTCTTTACCATCAATTTACAGAAATCAGTGGTAAAATAATATTTACTTATTGGTAACGTCATAAACCAATGAAAGTACATTTGATTAAGGTGTCTCAGTGGTATTACTCCATTTTTGTCTAATAATTGTTCATTTAGGTTTCATTCATTAAGAAATTTAACAAAATAATTATTTAAAATGAAAAGACAGTTCAAATGAATTTAAAATCTATATTCCTAATCATTTTTATAACATTTTCATTACAAAAACGTGAGCTAAAACATATGAGCTTTAAATCTGTTGCTACATTTACAGAACACAGAAATTATTCAAGGGAGATAATTTGATAAAATAATTCAACAAAGATATCACTATAGAAATTAACACTTTGCAATTTTTCTCTCATATTTCAACGGTGACCCCTAATTTTTATTTTTTATATGTAAACTACATAATAATAATTAAATACATGCAAAGTATGAAAAAATTCTATAATAGGTTTTTCAAACTATAGTCTCATATAAACATTTTCCCTATCATTTCTATATAAAGTCCTGAAATTTTCAATTACAGATTTTGCGCTTAAATGCACGGTGACCCTCAAATTGTATTTTACATTTTGAACAATCATACAATTATGTTTCTACACAGAAAATTTCACAAAATTCTATAATAGGAAATTAATACCCTGCAGACACCTTAAGTCAGATAGTTTGACATCAACTTTTGAATGTCGATGACCAACTGACGGCGTAAAATGGCGTTTCATCCATGTATACTAGGACGAATTCTCCTAATCGGAACATTAAGAGTGTCCTATTAGAATCGAAATAATTAACAGTAGAAATATGTTTATATTACTTTCCCCACGGACTTGCACTTAATGGTGATTTTTACACCTCGTTGGTCTCTCAGGTTAAATGTTTGCCAAAAAAGTGTAACCCGTGGTAAATATAATATAAATATATGCTTACTATTAATTTTTTCTGAAACAACGAATCTCTGCCAAAATACTGTATAGGGCTTAATTTCGCAGTACGAAATTTTCGTGGATTTCGGTGCTATTGTGGTAATGGAGTTAGTGGACAATCTGTATTGAGTTTTATTCGTATGATTACTATACTACAGGGAAACAGGGCAGATAAAGGGGGGTTTAGGTACCCATAAACCGGTTTAACCCTACCGCTGGCTTTTGCTAGTGACGGTAGCAAGCCCGGCTGTCCCGAACTCTCATCACTGTCTACGTTTGTCTTTTGTTTTGTTCGTGTTTTCCTGTGTAGTTCCCTGACAGATTGTGGCACATAATTATAGGTTTCACCCATTGAAGGTGTTTCCTGTTATCCAGTTTTTTCATTTAGATTGATTCGCAGGGTTTTATATTCGCATCTTTTTAGGTAAGGTCATCAAGTTCATTTATATCGAGGTTAACAGGAAAATATTTGCGGGTATAATTTTTGCGGTGATCGTTTTACACGCGAATAGCGCGAATATTAATACTCCATGAAATATAAAAATCATATAGTAACAATGCTGACAAAATATTTATAACTTACCAGTTGTAGTATTAAAGTCTATACACCAAAAATCAACAGCCACCTTTGGTCATAGTTAAAGCATTTAAAATAAGTGCTTTTATACCATTGTATTAAGTATTCAGTCATGAAGAATCTGAGACTAATGGCTGATATATAATATTGCTAAAATATTTATTCACTTTAAATAAACCAGCTGGTCATCGACAGTTCATGTCTGTCACATACTTATATTTGTGCTCAAATGTAGAAGAATCGTGAATTATAGCTTAATAGGAATGTCCATCATTTTTTCCCGAACATGTCGCATTATAAATTAATGGGCAATTATATATTCTTCAAGAAAGAATTGGATTGGTAAAATATTGACTCAAAACACTTTCTTAATGAATAATGTAACTATTATTATTTTTTTTTTACATTCTCATTTTCACAACAAAATAGAATTTCTAGGTAAATTTCATATGTCTGTACTCACCCTTAATTCATTTTTTATTGCTCTGTACGTTATAAAAACAAATAAATTGGGCGCAAGTTTCGCAATGTTTTGTTGCCTTCTACAACTTCTCCTTGATTTTACCCTTCAAGTAAGATAAATTCAATCAAAGCATTGTTTTTCTATGATCGTAAAAATATATTTCCATAAATATTGAAGTAAATTGTAAATTGTGTTTCAGGCGACTGTGTAAAAATACATTTTAATATAAATTGAAAATTATTGAGATAAGCTGTGGAAAAACATCATACTGCTATTTACGTTACGATTTTGTAGCTAACGAACAAAAATTGTTTTTTTTATGTACTGTTTATTTAAAAAATCTATTTTCCTATCTGTGAAACTGCTATCCTTGAAAATGACTGTCGGAAACCACAATGAGCCCTGATGATGATTTAACTGGACAAAATATATACCCCAGTAGCAAAATTTTGCATTTAAATAAATTTCCTTTTTTGAACAAAAAAAAAAGAAATAAATAAAAAATAAATAATTAAATTTCATGCATATTCATTTGAATTCCGTCCATTTGATAGGTGAACACCAACCACGTGGCATAACAATGTGAAGGGGAAACACATTTGATCACATGTTCACGTGGCGGATTAATTTGTAAAAATAGAATCCTAATGTACATGATGTTCTTTACTGTAAATAAATTCTGTTAAAATGTAATTATGAGAATTGAATGCATTATTTTGAAATTTCATAGGGATTATGAAAGTGTTGACCGGGCGCACATTTTCAACATGAAGCGCTACCGCGCTTCATTAAAATTGAGCTTCGGTCATCACTTTCATACCCCAATGAAACTTCAAAATAATGCATTCAATTCTTAAATAAAAAAAAATATATAATCCAAATTTCATTCACATTAGTTACAGTGGGGTGCAGACATAACCTCTCAGAAAGTTAACTTGAAGCAGTCATAAAAGCTCCTCTAAAGTAACTTAGAACAGGTATCAAGTCTGCTCTAGAACAGCTCTAAGTTTGCTCTAGAATCCTGACCGCTCTGACCAGTCATGTTCATCGCTAGAATCCTGACCGTTCTGGTCAGAGCCATGACTGCTTTGACCTGTTCTACCCATGACCGTTCTACTTAATATTTACTTAAGTCTGTTCTGGCCATGACTGCTCTCAGCTGACCTGTTCTAGCTATGACCGCTCTCATACCAGCTCTTGTCACAGCCCTGGCAAATGTTCATAACGTGTCCCATTTCATATTCTTCAAGTCTAGTTATAAAAACTGAATTAAATAAGAATAAGAATTATTAACTGAATTATTCGAATATAAAATTGCACTTTGCCAGTTAGTGCTGTAATTCGAGAATAATTATTTACCTGTGTAGATCCAGGAAAATAAAAAAAAATGTAAAGAGTTATTTCCCTTTTAATGATACACCCGAAAACTGAATTGTAAATTTATTATTATAAAAATCGTTAATTTAATTATAAGAGAAAGTCAATCATTTTCAGATTACGTTTATTATATAATGATGAAACAAATGATTATTGAAAACATCGTAAAATAATGGGTTATATATGTTTTTTTTATTTAAACGTTTCGGACTGGAGAAAAAAGAAAATCTGACACAATCCAATTTCATATCCAGTTAAAAGTCTACGACCAAAACAGCATAGCAGTCTTGGCAAAAAACGGTCACAGCCAGAGCAGAGTTAGATAGAATGGTCATTGCTAGAACAGACTTAGGTAGAACGGTCATGGCTGAACTGAACTGAACTTTTATTTCTCATATACTAAATACATAGTTATAGAGATACAATATAAACAGTACAAGTAATACAATGCATGTGTACAACAAAAACACAAATAAAATATACAAAATAAACATTTTTTAAAACCAAGATGTACAATATTTGAGTAAACAAGTTTTATAAATCTGCATAGTTTTTCTAGCACTACAATATTTTTCGAATTAAAAAGTTGACTGAATTTGTAAGTATTTGGTCCTTATTGCAAAAATTTGGTAATAATTTTTTTCTCTCAGAGTTAAATGCTTTACATTCCATAATATAATGGTACTCATCGCCTATTGCATTACAATTGCAAAGATAAAAGAATCTCTCTTGTCTAGGGATATTTTGCCATCTTCCTGATTCTACTGGTAGTCGATTATTACCACATCTGAAACGGAAAAGTCTAAATAAATTTCCAGCATTTAGTTTCAAAATTTACATCTAATTTGAAAATTCCATAGCAAAGACATTTCGGAGATTGGTTAATTTCAGACGAATAATTTTGTGTAAACTGGTCAAAGAGAGACTGTTTTATACGAATGATTGTCAACTTGTCTATATCATGTGTTAACCATATATTTGACATCCACAGGGATCAAAGATGTTTTTCAAATTTGACATCAACCATAATTTTGATGATAAACAAACAGTAACTTAAACAATTGTCTAGAGATTTAATTTTCGCCACAAATGACAAGTCGGTGTATGAAATTAATCATTCTAAGTTTAATGTGTATACTAATCGGGTATCTCCCAAGTTCTGCATATACTTCAAAACTAGGAGTAGACAGTTTCAATCGCATAACAAGCTTACAAAACCGCAGCTGTATTTTCTCAATCATATCTTTATTTTCAAACCCCCATATTTCCGACCCGTACAAGAGAATAGGAAAAACCGTCTTGTCAAATAAATCTAATTGACATTCAACTGATAATGAATTTTGTCTGCATTTCTTTAATACGCCATACATCGCTTTTGTAGCTTGTTCACATAGGTATTTTCTTGTTTCTAAAAAAGAACCACTTCTAGAAAAAAATAAACCAAGATATTTACAGTGTTTAACTATTTCCAATTCCATATTTCCTATATAAAATTTTAGATTCTTAGATATTCGACCCCTCGAAAATATCATTATCTTTGTCTTTTGAATATTTATTTTTAGCTGCCATTTATCACAGTAATCATTGAAAATATTTATCATATTCTGTAAATCTTCCTTACTCTCCGATAACAAAACAGTATCGTCTGCATAAAGCAGTAAAAACAATTTAAGATAAATAAGTAATTCAGATTCTAGATCCTTATAGATACTGTCTAAGCCAATCAAATTTTTCTCCTATAAAAATTTGTGCAAATCGTTTAAGAATAACGCAAAGAGAACGGGGAGAGGTTTTCGCCTTGTCTACCTCCAATCTCACACCTTGTCTGCCTCCAATCTCACAGTCGAAAAGGTCAGATTATTTTTACCATTATGTAAAATACAAGACTTAATATTTTCATACATGTTTTGAATAATTCTAAAGAATTTTCCATTTATATTATTGTTAAGTAATTTATGCAACAAAAAATTTCTCTGAACAGAATCGAATGCCTTCTCAAAGTCTATAAAGGCACAGAAAAGGCTTTTCTTCCTTAATTTGAGTAGTTCAAACATTGAATATAAAGAAAAAAATATGATCAGTGGTGGAATATCCTGACCTGAATCCTGCTTGATTTTCATGTAATATAGATAACTCATAAAGATAGTCACAGAGTCGGTTATTCAAAATTGAAGTAAAAACTTTCCCCAGGCTTGATAATAATGTAATTGGCCTATAATTTTGAGGCTCAGCTTTAGTACCTTTGTTTTTATAAATGGGAACTATATTTCCAATTAACCATGCATCAGGTAATATCCCTGTATCTAAAACTGTATTAAATAAACATGTATAAATATTTTCCATAACATGTATCGAAGATGAAATATATTCATTGATAACCATGTCTTCACCCGGCGATTTGTTATTTTTCAAACAACGAACTGCTTTTAAAACTTCATCAACTGAAATAGTTTCATTTAAAACCTCAATGTTTAAATCCTAATCAATACCATTATTCAGGTCATAAAGTTCTCCGTCATAGTTGTTTGTATTCAAAATTTTGAAAAAAATCAAACAATGACTCATTTGTAATACATGTATTTGTCTTGTTGCTTCGATTCGTTCCATTTAAAACTTTCCAAAACTTTTTCTAGTTTTTGTTCCTTAAATTTTTCATCTTAGTTCTCAATTCATTATTATATGATATAATACTTTCATCCATAATGCGTTTATAGTTTTTTTACGGTCTGTCTAAGCCTTTCTTTGAATAAATTTGAACCGTAATGTCTAAATAATCGTCTCCTTTTTCTGTACTCGCGCCTTGCATTTTTGTAGTCATTTGAAAACCAATCTTTCTTTTTCAAGCTTTGTATTTGAACATCGTTTTTTTTTAATATCTTAAAGGTAGTTTTAGCTGCATTTAATAAAATATCAGTGACATCATTCACTAATTCAGTAACAACATCTTTGTCAATACTATCAAGATCATCATTTGACAACATCAAATCATGTTCTATTTTGTTTACCCTATTTGTGTCTATATTAGCTTTAAAATTTGGAATTTCTTCCTGTTTCCATTTACCGATAAATGATTTACATTTATCATTTACATTAGTATCACGGTTCTCGTGTACATCCATATCACTACGCTTAAAGGTGACATATAAAGGACAATGTATATCTGAGTATAAATTAATTTCATCCCTCAAGAAATTCTATGGCCGTCACTATAGCATCATTGAAAGATATGACGTGTCAGTATCCCAAATGAAAGTGGACATTTTCAGCTAGATTCACGTCTTCCCGGATTTGACTACCGACTTTGACATTTTCCCGGATTGAATCACCCACAGTGTGACGGGTGCTGTTAACAGAGCAGGACATGCTTACCCTTCCGGAGCACCTGATGTCACTCTCAGTTTCACTGGAGTTCACACTGTGAGTGCCTTTCTTCTGAATGTTGTGGTTTCTGGTTCTGTGCTTTGTGTCTGTCTGGCGTCATTGTTTTTGTGTCTAACGTCATTGTTTTCTGTGTTCCCGTTTTTGCCCTGTCTTTGGACTTCGATTTTTGTGAATTTCACCCCTTTGTTCCTTCGGTATTCTACTGCCGTTGTTACAAAAAACTAATACATCAAAATGTTCCAATAAATAAAATATACAACTAGAACAAATAATATAAGCATCTACACTTTTGTTTTTACTGGTTGGTTTCCCTTCTAAATCGTTACCAAATTTCCCTTCAATATAAACATGTTATTCAATCTACAAAACTGAAGCAATTTATTGCCGTATGTATTTACGATTGTATCATTGCTATTCCTTTTTCTAGGGATGTTTAAGATATCTAATACTTCAATATCATTAAATTGGTTTACATCAATAAAATTATCAAGACATTTGTCATATTCTGATAAACTGAAAAAATCTTGTTGGCTAGAAATACGACTGTTAAAATCTCCAACTAAACAGATGTATTTATGGAGTTCGTTTCAATATCTGAAAAGGCAGTATCAGACGTATATCTTGTATTAATCACTATCCCAAGACTAATATCTTATTTTGAATTAAAACATATTCTATTTATTTTAAACAAAAAAAAAAAAAAAAAAAAAAAAAAAAAAAAAAAAAAACCAAAAGGGCATTCAGTTTTAATTGGTTCTATAAATTCTGAAAAGTTTGATTCATAGGCTAGGGCAATACCACCAGATCGAAAATTTGAACATATTTTTCTATTTTTAAAATGAAATAAAATTTCCATCAAGAGAAACTTCATCAATGTCATCAAGTTTGGTTTCAGTAAAACAAAAAACGTCGTAGCTTTGTACAAAATTTTTGAACTCGGGATATGAAAGTTTATTTTTTAAACCGCATACATTAAGAGACACCTTTATTTTTATTTACAGTCTTATTAACGATTGAAGTCCCTATATTTAAAAAGGATGAAAGACATGTAGCATCTAATTACAGACCAGTATCACTAACATCAATTACATGCAAGGTACTGGAACATATAATACATAGTAGCATCATGGACCATTATGATAGAAACAACATACTTACCAACGCACAGCATGGATTCCGCGAAAAAAGATCATGCGAAACCCAGCAAATCGTAACAATCCATGAAATAGCATCAAAACTATCAAAAGGCAGCCAAGTTTACATCATACTATAGACTTCTCCAAAGCATTCGACAAGGTTCCATATCTCCGTCTTCTACATAAACTTGAATACTATGGAGTCAACAAAAAGATAAACGTATGGATTAAATCATTCCTGCAAGACAGACAGCAGAGGGTTATACTTGAAGGCACCAGCTCACCACAGGCTCCCGTTCTCTCGTGCGTACCACAGGGAACAGTCCTTTGCCCCTTACTGTTCTTAACATATATAAATGACATGCCAGAAAAAGTCACATTATCTGAGACCAAACTCTTTTCCGATGATAGCATGTTATTCAGGTCAATATAAAACGAAAATGACAGCCAAGTACTACAAAAGGACCTTACAGCACTAGAAGACTGGAAAAACAAATGGCAAATGAACTTCAATGCCAAAAAATGTATTGTCATCAGAATAACACCCTTGAAGAAAGACCTTACCGTACCATCTACATACAAATTACACGGACATACATTAGATATTATGGACTCAAGCAAATACCTAGGAGTGACCATGAACAACAACCTGACATGGGATAGACATATAGATAACATCGTTGGTAAAGGCAACAAAACCCTAGGATTCATCCGCCGTAATCTTAAAGTTGCACAAAACCAGTCAAAGCAGCGGCATACACATCAATAGTAAGACCATCAATGGAATATGCATCAACAATCTGGGGTCCCACAAACCAAGGTAAAATCAGAGCGATCGATAATGTCCAGAAAAGATCAGCGAGATTCGTGCACAACAACTATGCCGACCGAACACCAGGCTGTGTCACGAAAATGGTGTCAGCATTAGAATGGGAGAACCTCGCTGACAGACGCAAGCAAAATAGGCTGTGTATGTTATATAAGATACAACATGGAGAAGTCGACATTGATAAAGACCAGTACCTTATTCCAAATGACAACCGGACCAGAGGTAAGGATCGCTTCTTCTAAGAGAGGACAAAAAACAACAGTTACGGACAGTCATTTTTCCCGAGGACAATTAGAAATTGGAACCAACTACCAACTCGTCCAACATCAGCCAGCACTGTAGCGGGATTCAGAGCTGCCCTGAAGGTACGCTCTGAAAGGAACTAAACACCAATCCCGTGTACATAGCTTTAATTGTATATAGCGTTGAGAGCTGACTGTGTTGCCCGCACATGCGAATAGTTCTCGCGGAGCCAACTACGTTCTAAAAAGAACCCGGTTCCTTTCTTGGAAGAAGAAGAAGACGAAGCCAGTTTCGGTAGAGTAATCAAATTTACTATCGTCTGATGACCCTCCAAGGTAATCCTAGCGTCGTTTAGGTTGAGGTCCACTACGGGTTGCCCCTTTAAAATGTACCCTCTTTCCTTGACCTTTAGCCTCCTTGAAGTATGGCCAAAGAAGTTTCCGTCTATCAACTATTTCCTTAGGGAAACACCGAAGTGTGTCCCTTTCAATTTCAGCTGTTCAAACTTTTTCTCTGTCCTTGAAGGCTTAAATCGACAAACGATCGGTTTCGTTTCAATAACGGTTCCGTTTCTTCTCTTTATTTTCCCTTTCCGTCCAAATCTATGAGCTCTCTTAAAGTCGACAGAAGTGCCCATTTTCATTTCGTTTACCATAAATTGTTTTATAATTTCTTCAGTTTGTTCCGAACGTTCATCTTCAGTAATGGGGATTCAAGAAAATAAGAGATTTTCCCTCATGGTCCGCGTTTGCAAATCAATATGCCTTTCACGAAGGTTATAAAAATCAATCCTGAAGTCACGCAACCCATTATTTAATTCGTCATTATCAGATTTTATTTTTTCAGCTTCAGTTTTATATGTTTTTATATCTGATTTATTTGTTTCAAAACAACTGTTTATAAATTCAATACTGTTTTACATATCATCTATACGTTTTGTTATTTTGTCCATGTTTTGCGCCAAATTTGAAATTGTAGATTCGAATTTTCCAAGTCGCTCATTTAGTTTATCTACCGAAGCCACCTTCTTACTCATATTATCAACCTTTTGTACCAAACTGTCAATCTTATCATTCATATCTGGGGGTTGGTTGATAATAGATTGCATAATAGGAGCTGGCATAATGTTTGTAGGACTTTGTGATGGCATGGGATAATACCCTGGTATCGATGACATTCGCTGCTGAAAAGGGAAGACTCTGGGAGAACTGCATGTTTTGTCTCGAATCACTCGATAGAGTTTCACTATGACATAATGTTTCATGCTGTGGTTGACTGTCGACTAACCGTTTCACCTGCGGTTTATTTACATTCTTGTGAGCATTGCTCGAATGTTTATTTGGTTTTTCTCCACTTACATTTCCATTTTTAGATTTCTTCCTTTTTCTTGATCCTACCTTATTGGGACTCATAGAATATGTTTCCAGTTCATATTAAATCACAAAAGTATGTGTTTTTTTTTTGAAAATATAAATTCATATTAGTCTGTTAAGATGTTGTAAAACATATTTTTTCGGAGCAAAAACAAAAACCTCCATTTTCGTTGCACATGCACATTCTCAATGGCTAGATCAGACTTAGGTAGAACAGTCATAGCTAGAACAGACATGATTCTAGGACCAGAGCAGACAGGATTCTAGGACTATTCTATGTCTGCTCAAAGTTAACTTCAAGTTAACCTTGAGCTGTTCTCATGATTGCTCTCCAAGTTAACTTGGACGAGAGGTTATGTCTGCACCCCACTGTATATGTGCACAACAAACCTGCAAATAACAAAAATATATGAAATATTTGCATTAAAATGACAAAAGATCGAGGGTTCTCTTTAAAAATATATAAAAGTGTGCTATAAGTTTGCATATTTTTGATACATGCCAAATCAACCAGTAAAATGTAAACTTCCTTTCTTAAATATTTTAGGGGGATATCTCTAAAAATGATATACCGCTAGTGATGACGGACATGTCAAAACTATAGACCCTCCGCTAACTCATTGCGTTGGTAATGGAAAGAAAGTAATCTTGCTAGATAGGATGTAAAAAAATAAATAAAATAAATCAGCGGTCTTTGAAAATAACACAAAGTACAAAACTTTGAAATTAATATTTAAGGTATTCTCACAAAATGGTTGTTGGGCAGAATTCTAAACAGCTGTCTTTTAGAATTTCAGGAGTTAACTAAAACTAGAATATTTTAATTCTTAAGTCAATATTTAAATGAAACAAAATCTAAATATATCGTTGCTAGATATAGTTCCAAAAATGTGGTGTTTGCTAATTTCATCAACAATTGCAAGTCTGACATTCTCAGCAAATTTACTAAAAAATCTATATGCACCTACAGAATATATATGCAAAAATTCCAATAAAAAGTTAAATACTGAAAAAAATGAAGGACAGTTTGAATCGCAATGAAATCTGACATATATGAGACTAACAAAATAGACGAGGCAAATGAAAATATCTTATACCTTACTCTCCAAAGTGCAGGGAAAAACTACAACATTATTTTCTATACGAAAGTTTTGAAATATTCTATTTGATTCCAGTTTCTAGTTCTCATTTAACTATTTCCTGTGGTATACTGAGTTAATAAAATATTAATTCACTGGGGTACATGTGAAGTCGGTAACTGCAGTTACCGACATACCAAAATGGCGGACACTGTTTCAGCTAAATATTAGGATTTTCTATTTTGTAATAATAACGAATTATTCTCCAATGTTTAATGCCTTATTTGATACATTGCTAAATTGGTAACTGAAATGCTCAAGTTTTTGTCATAGCTTAATCGCAGTGATGTCGGTAACTGACAAAAGTAAATTTTCGTTGATGTCCGTAACTGAAAGTGAAGATATCCGTAACTGGTATGGAGAAGGAGAACGATTGAATGAACTGGGGAGCAGTGTTTGACAGATTTGTGAATCTTGTCGATTCATTTTGTTTGAATATATTGCCCAGATCTCCTCAAATACCAGTAAGACGGTTAACTGGATCCCTAACATATTGAAATAAATATGTATAATCCCTAAAACTATTGATGAAATTGAAGTGCACTAACAATATGTCCTACACGACAATTATTGAACTAAATTTTAATTGACGAAAAACAATTTACCTGCAGCGCTACAAATAGATAGACAATATATAGTTAGTGTCTTTAAATATCAACTGTATTTGTACAAGGCTTAGAAACAGATTGACGTGCGAGCCTTTGGCGAGCATTTCAATCTGTTTCGTGCTGAGTACAAATACATTTGATATCTGAAGACACAAATTATATATTGTTTTTATCCTGCAATACATAAAACAACTTTATTTAATGGAAAATATAATCTAAAAATGAATATTTTTGGGATTTGTGCAGGAAGTGGGTGTGGCTTAAAATCGATATCCTGTATAGTATACAAGATACAGCTGTGTGGGATACAACACAGCAATATACGTAGGGCTTTATCTGTATAGTAAAAGCTACCATTGCAGGATAAATTAAGGTAGATCGACACTAATACTCGTAAACTGGTTCGCTGTTCCACAATGGTACGCTCGTTAGGAACGGGTGACGGCCACTGTTACGTCGTGTTTCATTGGTCGAAAGTGTTGATTGTTTTCACTTTTTTTTCTGAGAAAATATTCACATCACGACCGTTGTTGATTAGTCTTTAGCAAGGTCTCGTAAAATCACGGGGTAAGAATCTTGACCTCGGGATTTGTAGCCGTCACCCGTTGTTAGTGGAACACAACAGGATCCCATTTTATAATACACGGCGCATTTAACTGGCGCATTTGCGAAACATGAGTCGGATGCGGAATTGACTTGATTTTCAAGCCGGAATATTCCTTATTTGGCCTTTTCATTGTAACGTAATATAATAGAGTGTCATACACTTTCCCGCGAATTATCTCCCTTTTGCGGTAAATATTGTCTATTTCGTAAACTTTATAAAATATCTCTCTTAATCAACGGTGACATATAGATTTTATCAGCTCATCAGATACCTGAAGTATATGTGTCTAAAATATCAAAAAATAAAAAAAATCTGTCTGGTATTTATTTCATATGATAGCCAAACACTAGGCATGTTCTCACAGTTCCCTATATATTCTTTGTAAAGATTGCTGAAAATCCCGAATTTGGTCTGATTTTCAAAGCCAGGTATCAGGAAAAGATGAAAGGTGACATATTAGTTTTATTTCATTTTCGGAACATATGAGTTAAGACCTACAAAATATCTTAAATGAAAAAATTCTGTCTGATATTTTTATTAGGCTCTAACCTTAAATATAAATCACCCTTATAGCTAAACGTGTAAATTAATCAGTGATTCCCTCTCAATGAATATTGCTATATTCTGCTGAAGTGAAATATCCAGGTAAATCCTGCAATTTGATTGGTTACCTTGACAGGGGATATGAGACCGTATCCCCGTGGTAGCAAAACCCTTTTAAAAGAAAAATTATAGCACTTCTAGCAGAATATAAAAGTTATTCGGGCTTCACAGGGGATACGGGTTCATATTCCCTTCCCTGTCTGTGCCCTATATCCCCTTCGCCTGACGGCTCAGGGGATATAAAACACAGACAGGGAATACATGTATGAACCCGTATCCCCACATAGTATTGATATTTTTTTCTCGCATAATACAGAAATGTGAACACGACTCAAAGTCCAGTATTGTTTGCATTTTGTTGTGTTACATTCACAATTTATATAATCTGTTATTGTGACATCAGAATTACTCAGCAAATAAGTAATTAGTAACTATTTGAAATCAGATATAATTTTTATGCCGTACAGTTTCAGAAAATAATACTGTCACGAAAAAATGAGCATCGGGTATTATATATCCTTTCTTGGCACTAGTTTCTACTTAAAAGATTTCTTTTCCTCGTGTATTGAGGATTATTTATACAATCACGAAGTATTAAATTATGATCTATAAAAAAAAAAACAGATACATGATGTGTAAGATTAGCAACTGATATATACTTTTCTGGCGATGTATTAACTATTAACATGTATCAGATTAAAAGATCATGGATCTTGCTGGCTTGAAATTTAAAATTGATATAGAATATTCGTGCTTTGAAGTAAATGCGATATGCTTTATACATTTTCATTTATCATGTTATTAATTTTTCCAACTGAAACTGCATGATTAGCTTTAATTAAAACAAACAAAATGAGTGTATTGATAGAAATGGCTCTTTATCTCCATATATCAACATATTAACCTATAATGAAATTCCCTTTCTATGTCACTGCATGCCGGTATGGGAAATTCATGCAGATTCTTTTAATGAGAGGAATATCTAATTCTAAATCTTTGCATTTGATTGCTAACTCGTGTTGAGGTGACGACTAACACGGTGATCGACTGTGTTATTTTCCAGTGACATCAGCAGTTGGAGCAATTTCAAGGGCTTGATAATAAAAACAATCTCATTCAACCAGTATTAAAATTGCTTTTTCTTAAGTTTATCTCACAAATTGCATTGAACATCCGATTGGAGAAAAGGATAGAAGAGAAAACGCAAAAAATTATAAAAAGTGATAAAAAATTAAAATTACAAATACACTTTATTTTTTGTTCAAATAACTAATTGACAATTTAATGCATATAAAATTGATATGCAAGAAATTTGTATTTGGGGTCAGTCAGTTTTAGCGTCTGCAAATTCGGGTGCTGAAAAGTAAAACCAGTAGATAATGAAGTCCATATTTCATAGATAGTAGAAAACAGTCATTAAAAGGAAATTTATTCGAAGTTTAAAGAATCAATTAATTGTAACCGGTTTGTAAAGTGAGAAATTAAATTTGTAATTGTAAAAGTGACCATTTGGATTGACGGTTCGGTTCTCATTTACTTTATGTACATTTATAAAGATGATTAATGTTAGATTAAACAGTTTACAATGCACTTGCAAAATACACTGAAATGATATGGAATATATTCACATTATTGAAAGTTTCTACAAAAACACGAAATAACCAAGCAAAGAAACAACGCTTGTTGCAACCGTTTTTGTAATAATTTTTTTCCTGTGAAATTTTATGTTCCAACGCTTTGTCTTATTTTATTGATGAAAAAATGTAAATTTAGCAGAACAAACTATGAACACGATATTATAATCAATTCATTACAAAAAACGTTATTACAAAAACCATTACGAATGTAACAACCGTTTTTGTAATAATCATCCATATTTGTAATAAAAATAAAGGGCTACGCCGAACGCAGCATGATACGACCGCAGCGTGTCGACCACTGAAATTTGAGCAAGTGTAATTTAAAATGAATGTTGACACAGTAATTAGATGGACACAATAAGGAGCTTTACACAGTAATTAGCCCATTTGATCACCGAAACCTCAGAAACTGTGAGAGTTATGCTAAATCAGTTGACATACTATCAAGATGAATCAAAAGAAAAAATCCAATCGAAATCCGATAAGAAGTAGAGATTTTGCATATTTCGGAAAACTGCAATTTTGGCCCCTTTGACCCCTTAAAGCTCGGAAACCGTAAGAGCTGCGAAAAAACCGTTGACATACTACTGAAAGTTTACAACAAGTGGAATCTAAAGAAAAAAAACATCAAAATCCGATGCAATATAAAAATTTTAGGTAATCTGCACATTTGCAATTTTGGCTCTGTTTGGCCCCTTAAAGCTCTAAAAGGAAATAAGTTATCAAAAATCTACTAGTTATGCGCTTGCTTATTTTTATATGGAATCCAATGAAAAAACTGCATCAAAATCAGGCTAGGAATAAAAAAAAATACTTTTTTAAATTCATCCCTTTTGGGCCCCATTTATCTCATGAACGGTGCATGCGAGATGAAACCGCTGACATACTACTGATTGGAAATTTCCTCAAAAGCACACTGAAAGAAACCCCATAAAAATATGATAAGTAATAAAAATTCTACTGGCAAATATGTGAAAACACCCAATTTTGCCCTTTTTTGGCCCCTATTTTAAAAACGGAAGGGGCCACAAAATCAAAAACCAATCACAGCTTTTCTTTTAAGCCAAGAAACATTATGTTAAAATTTCATAAGGATTGATCAACTAGAACTTAAGTTATTGACCAAAAACAAAAGTGTCTATAGACGACGACGCCGTCGCGGACGACGACAACGACGACAGCACCATACCATTATACGACCTCAAATTTTTTGCGGTCGTATAAAAATCATAACCGTTTTTGTAATAATTTTTTCACTATGGATTCATTGTTCCAATGCTTCAGTTGTCACTGGCAACCATCCTGGATATGACACAGACTTGCAAGACACAATTTTGAATGAAAGATAATGAGGTACAACTGTGACCAGGTTCGGGCCCAATTAGCATAGTTTTTCAGAGGAGTCGATCTTTGAATGTTAATTCCATAGGGTCAAATGCTAAACTAAGTTCCCCGCTGACAGCCATCTTGGATTGCAGAATTATCAAACATACTTTTTAAAGACCAGCCAAGGACTATTTTGACAAAGTTTGATTCGAATTAACTGTGTATATACAGAGAAGAAGAACTTTGAATGCGTTTTCCAGTACGGTTCAGTGTTAAAGTATGATCCCTGCTGGTGGCCAGCTTGGATCTGATGGGGACTTGCCAGACACATTTTTCAAAGAGGACCATTTAAGACAATAGTTTCTAAGGATGATTCCAATTGGCAAGGTTATCTCAGAGAAGATGTTTGAATGCGTTTTCCCATAAAGTGCATTGTTAAACTAAATTTCACGGTGGCGGCCATCTTGGGTCTAATGGGGAATTGCCGGACACATTATTCAAAGGGAACCAAGTAAGGACAGTGGTAACCAAGTATGATTAAAATTGGTCAGATGTCTCTGAGAAAAAAGATCTTTGAATGAGTTTTCCCATAGGGTCCAATGATAAACTACTTTCTTTCCCCGCTGGTGGTCATCTTGGATCTGATTGGGACTTGTCGGGCACATTTATCAAAGAGGACCAATTTGTGACAAAGTAAGATTCCAGTTGGCCAGGTAGTCTCAGAGTCTCAGAGGAGAAGATCTTTGATCATGTTACCCATAGAGCCAATGTCAAACTAAGTTACCCGCTGGCAACCATCTTGGGTGAGGTTGGCGACTTCCGTCATGAAGAGAAATTGTAGTCCTTGACATACTGAACACTTTTAATTAAATATTAACCTCTATCTAAAGTCGTTTTTGAAATATAAGGCAAAAGGTATAAACTTACGCAAAATTTTGCCAATAAAGAGCAGTTACTACTTTATCGGTATTCAGATTTTCTTAAAAATTTCTACGTGGTTAGATCTTGATATGCTGAACATTTTTTTTTGCAATTTAAAGTTGACCTCTATCAGATTGTCCTCAACATTGCAGGGAAGGTAGATCTTGTCATGCTGATCGCTTTTAACTACCACGTCAGATTTTGATATCTGTAATCGTTTTTGAGTTATTTTGCAAAGACAGCAATTTACCCCTATGTGCTATTTTTAGTAACGACAGCCATGTTGTTTGGTCCTCGGCCTTTCGAACACAATTTTGAATCTAGATACCCTAGTTATGATTCAGACCAAGCTTGGTTAAAATTGTTTGGACAAAAATTGGCTCAGTGTTTTAAAATAAACTAAAATTAAAATCTAAAAAATGTATACAAGAATATATATTTAGCGAACCTGGCCTAAAAGGCAAAGTGAGCTATTGCCATCATTTGGCGTCCGTCGGCGGCGTCCGTCCATCCGTCAGCCGGTCGTAAACTTTTAAAAATCTCTCTTTTAGGCCAGGTTCGCTAAATATATATTCTTGTATACATTTTTTAAATTTTAATTTTATTTCATATTTCTATTTCGTTGTTCTCCATGTGCGACAGTTAGACTACCGTTCTTACTATGTTTAATTATCTGAACAAGTCGATTTCAATCTCTATTGTCACAACATGTCTACATAATTATCTCGACAATCCGACTTTTTAAACCTGAAAAGTTAAGATGATTATCTGGACAACGCAACTTCACGATGGCAGCTACGAGCAACATCTCGACCTCAGGATGAGAATTTGAGATATGTGATGTTGACTTATCGAGAAAAATATGTCGACTTATCGAGATAATTTTCGTGACAAATCGACATAGAAATGGTGTTTAGTCGACTTTCCAAGAAAATTAAGTCGACTTTTTTCGATAATTATCTAGACAGCTCAACATTTCGATGGCAGAAATAAGCATCCTATCAGTCGTGTTCACTATTCTCTAAAATTATAGTTCCTGCCAGTCTTGTCCACTTCTGTCTATAATTATAATTTCTATCAGTTGTGTTCACTTTTCTGTCAAATTATAATATCTGTCAGTCTTGTCAACTTCTGTCTCTAATTATGATTTCTATCAGTTGTGTTCACTTTTGTCTCAAATTATAATTTCTGTCAGTCTTGTTCAGTTATGTTTGTAATTATAGTTTCTATTAGTCGTGTTCAATTTTGTGTCCAATTATGATTTTTGTCAGTTTTGTCCACTCCTGTCTCTAACTATGATTTCTGTTAGTCTTTATCTGTTATTTTTTAACTTTAGTTTCTATCAGTCGTGCTCAGTCGTGTTAAATCTTTATAACTCGCCCCTACCTTCATATTGTGGCGACAGTGATGATATTTAACAATACTCTTGCCCTCTAACTTGTTTGTCATCCTTTCTTTTGTATTTAAAGCTTTTTATTATTGAACTGCGGTTTCAAATTCTCCAAAAATTACGGGAAAATTCGACATTTGTCATTCTCGCCTTTGCAGCAATTTTCAGCTTCAAAAACATGCTTAATAGTTTTTTTTTTTACATTTTATCAGCAAAGGTATTTTAACTGGATAAATAATTTGACCGAACTACCCGAAATAATGTCAATTTTGAATGTAGCAGCAACCTTTGATACTAACGATATTCTATCGTTCCTTCGAGCTTATTACTAAGAGCATTTCTAATCCTCATTTTTACGGAAATGTTGTTAAAAATACCAAAAACAGATTAAAGGTCCAGAAAAGCTGGATATACGTAATAGGCGATATCAAAAAGATACTCTGCTTGAATCCGTAAAATAGGAATTGAGGTCTAGTGACCTAAAAAGTTTACACATACTGGTCTCTCACTGATACTGCCGATGTCCACTGAAATATATGATAATTTTTGACCGAACCCTTCGGGAAGTTTTGACTTTGATTTTTCTTCCGTAGTACTACACAGTTTTACCAGCAGACTAGGCTCCATGAGCTAGCCGGCAGTTTACCCTTAATCCATCTTTAAAAATTACGTATTGTCATTCTCTCTCCTTTTAAGATTGTGGTCATGGAGTTAGTAGTCTACCTGTATTGGGTTTTATTCGTATGTTTAAGTTACTATAAGGAAACAGGACAGACAAAAGGATGTCTGAGTACACACAAACTGGTTTATCACTACCACTAGCTTTTGCTAGTACAGTTACCAAGTCCGCCTTCCCGAGTTTTTATTGTTGTTAACGTTTGTCTTTAGCTTTGTTTGTGTTTTTCCTTTGTGGTTCCCTGGCAGATTGTGGCATGTCATTGTAATTTTCAGCCATTGTAGATGTCTCTTGTTATCCACTCTTTTAGATTTATCGACCACTACATATGACTTCAAACAAACTTGTATCATTTAATTATTGACTGGTTGTGAGGGAATATCAAGTGTGTTGTCCGCGCGACATGGAGGACAACAAACTTACTATTCATATATATGTAGTGTATTAGTATTTTTTTTTATTCCAAAAATAAAAGATTAACAATTTTTTAAATAATTATTCTATTAATAATTATAATCATTTTCTCATTAACAGTAATTTTAAATCTTTTTTTATTCTTTTTAAAACGTAAAACTTACATTTACTTTCATCAACAAAACTCAAGATCAATAACCTGAGAAACTATAGACCGGCAAATTGTTACAAAATTCGATAAGGCGTGTCAGGTCAATACTTACAAAGTTAGAAGAATAGTAATATATTTAAAACAATTGCAGAAATGATTATATAAATAGGTATGATACAACATAAATGATAATACATTACAGTTTAAAGTTCATGCACTGTAACATAAAAAAGTACATCCTAAGTCAAAGTTCCGAAATATCGGCTATATGATGTTTCCTATTTAAGCGGTTCAATTTCACTGAAATCATTTTATGTTGCTTCTGAGTTCACCACTTCGCGAGAGCATTTTCGTAATTTCATGAGTTTGGACCATGCTTGTAGAATTTTACTCCTAAATGGAGAAGACAGCCAGCTGAACAAAGCAAAGTTTGCTCCAATTCTTATAATGTTGGTTATATTTGTTACAAACAATCCGTATTCTGTAACAGAAGATTCGAATATTTCAATCAATGATAAATGAAATAAAACTACCCACAACAACCCTAGTATTGTTATAACTGCATACAAAACGGTCGTTACCATGACAACCTTAACAAGTCTGTCAGCAGAAACATCTGCTGCTGTTCGCTCGACACGATTTTGCCGCTGAAACGAATTTTGGGTTCGGATTTTTAAAATTAAGTAAATGCTAAAAGCCACTAATAAGAAAGATGGTATCGCAAGTGCGATAGTTATAAACGTATAATCCAACACCTTCGAATAATAATTAAAGATTTCTAACTTTTCTTTTGAAAAGAAATATGGTAACCGGCAAATGGCAAAAGCTTTTTTTGTCGTTTTATCGATTGTTATGACTCTTTGAAAGTCAATTATAAAGATGTATAAAGAAGAAAAGCCACCGCAAGAACATAACAAAACTATTATGGAAATTGTAACAGTTTTCCTATTAAAGTAATCTTGGTAATCCATTGGTTTATAGCATATGATGAACCTTTGAAAAGACTGAGCGACCTTTAGCCATTGCGAGAATGCAAACAGAACATTAGGCAGAACAGTGACAAAGATTTCGAAAACATAGCACATCTCGTACCGTAGATAACCAGCTTTTTGCTCAAATGAGTATATCATCATTATGTTTTGAAGTACTAGAGCTAGTATATCAGTAATACTATATGCGGTCATAAAGCCGAATTTTTTCATGTATTCCTCTGTCCACAACGCACGTATTACTAAGATAAACCATATAATCAAAAGTGCCACAACGACAGGTTGTACGTATATGTAATATGTTTGCGCCGAATCTTTAAAATCCTTTTTCGGATTGAAGTAACTCTGTTCAATAAATTTCGGCCCAAGTGAGTTTTCCATCATAATATCACTACGCCATTTAGTTAGTTCTAATTCTGATATCGCCATTTTTTTTATCTGCAAATAAAGGAAAATGAATTTGAAAGTAAAAAGTTGCATCTGAAAACGAAAATAACAAAAGCAACCAATAATTTTCACTTATTTAATCCCAATTAAGTCAAGGCTCCCTGTAATAAAATGCATATCTTACCTACGGCTGTCGACTGACAAGGAACAAACCGTTTTCCATTAAACTGTGCAAGCTGAAGAATCATAATCAATTTCCTTACACAATTTTAACAAACAATAATTGTATTCATAAACATGGTGTGGTATACTACAACTGTATACCAATAATTTTACATGTTATCAAAAGAGCCTTTTGGAGTACATGCACTAACAAGGTAAAAAAGACGAAGGATTTCTTAAACGACCAAATATATGTATGAGGCAAATTGTAGGTGGTTATTGTTATCCTGTTTTTGTAAATGTATGTAATTCTAACTCTCACACTAAAAATGCTCGCTCGTCATGTTTTGGTACTTCTCTCAGATTTTTTTTTCATTATGGTGAATGAAAGGATATGGAGTAAATGCACACGAGACGAAGTCTCTACAAATACATGGTAAAAACAAGCAAAGGAGCAACGCTTTTATTGTTGTTCTTCATCTTGAAGTCACCATGAAGCCTTCAACAATGAGCTTTGCTCATACCTCATAGTAAGTTCAAGACGGCCCCTAGCACTGGTTTAAGCGGAATTCTTTGTCGGTTTTTTCATTCAAAGGCATTACAATGTTTTACACACATTCCCAATGCATGTATTCAGTTTATAGCAGCATTCTGACAGATGTCATCGGATCCTATTTACTTTGTGACATGTTTGGAACAACAATGATTTTGTTAAAACTATGAAAAATTCAGAGGACACATTTTTCAGCCACATTTTTAATGACAATATATCTCAAAAACATCACCAACATAACAATTTGTTTTGCTTGAGCTTTTACTCATCTTTTCAGTTTTCCAATAAAAATAACATTTATTTGAAACCTAGTTTATCATCAAATTGACCACCACACATTCTTAATAAGTACCTACAACTATCCAAACAATTAACTAAAGCAAACTATGACATAAAGCTTTAAACTGCATCATATGTACCATCTTTGCAACCCTTACTTTTTACCTGAACAATCTTGTATAAGGATAATTAGATAAGTACTGTTGTTTTGTAGTAAAACCGCTGTTTGTTGAACTAGCTATGAGGTATGAAACAACATTAGTAGAATACCGACGGAATAAAGGATTGATCAATATAATTGTAAAAGTCCAGGGAAATGGCCAAAACGATCACACAGAAAAAACCAATGACCAAAGACAGGAAGAAAATGCAAAAATTAAAATCCAACATTCAAACTGAAGGCTGTTCGGAAGGGTAAGCATGATCTGCTCTGGTAACTGCAGCAGCGACCCAATAGTGACGTTAACACGAAAAATAACAATACAAGTAATGTTTAATTGCTTGCTTTAACCATGTATTTTTAAAGACTTTGTCTCGTGTTCATTTGATCCATATAATCAATTGTTTATTTAGGGTGATGCTTAACAACATAAAACACACATACCGGCATATAGCC
Organism: Modiolus philippinarum; assembly: GCA_002080025.1. Lineage (NCBI taxonomy): Eukaryota > Metazoa > Mollusca > Bivalvia > Mytilida > Modiolidae > Modiolus > Modiolus philippinarum. The sequence goes on along the minus strand of MJUU01003787.1, from coordinate 16,993 downwards.
AGACTTACAGTTGGCAAGATAAAAAATACAAATAAAGATAGAATTGCCGTCAGCATATAAAATATACATACCGGCATATAGCCAGACTTACAGTTGGCAAGATAAAAAATACAAATAAAGGTAGAATTGCCGTCAGCACATTAAACCTAATACAGATATAGCCAGAGTTATGGTTTGTAGTGAGGGATAATGGTAATCATTAGACTAAAGAATTAAAGGCATAACGTTTGTTAAAAGTTAGATGAAGAGAGATTGAAATGTAGGGTAATTATACGTGTATAAATATAGATTTTACACACAACAAATGTTTTTATAAGGATTAAATACAAGGGTTTCCATGATAATATATCACATTATGATAATAAATAACTAAATACCGAAGTCACGGTGAATTTACTTTCTGCATATGCGCATTTCGACAACTTATGTCTCATCAGTGCAGATAAAATCTAAACGTTTGGAAGACCATAAACTCAAAGATGTTTAAAAACTGATAGAGAACAAATAACCAAAGTGATCTAAATTTAAAGCCAAAATCAGCTAAGGACAGAGCTTTGCATGAGGGAGATACTCCTTAGTTTTCAATAAAATTTACAAAATTTTAGATATTGGAAGGTTTCAAAAATAATCGGCTTTCGGGTCAGCAACGAAGTACTGACTACTGGGCTGGTGAATACCCTCGGGGACTAACAGTCCACCAGCAGTGGCATCGACCCAGTGGTAACAAATAACTAAATACCGAAGTAACGGTGAATTTACTTTCTGCATATGCGCATTTCGACAACTTATGTCTCATCAGTGCAGATAAAATCTAAACGTTTGGAAGACCATA
>MJUU01003787.1:0-14676 GCA_002080025.1 Modiolus philippinarum | reverse complement strand
AGCTTCAAAGAGCATTACAGCTTGTTTCATGTCGAATACAAATAAATCCAATATTTATACATATATATTGTTTTTATACTGCAATCTTAAGATATGAAAAGCACCTAAATATAAAAAATTGTATAAATTGAATATTTATACAATTGCATTAGTTGATATAAACTTAGTGATATAAACTTATCCAGCTTTCAGCTCGATAACCCTGAGCATCGTCCAAGTTGGCACTCCATGGCGGGTGGGGAGCAAGGGAGTGACCTTGATATAATTTTTGTCAAGAATACCGCTAAGTGCACGCTAGGGGCCTTCTTGATCTCGCTTGAGGGGGTAAATATTGTTCACCTCTAATTGAAGACCTTCAGGCGACATCAAGATGTAGACAGGAATAAAAGCCCTGTCCTTGATAAACTGGATTTTTCTATGTATCGTGTGCGTTTTTGTCACATGTAAATTCACTCCATACCCTTTCATTTTTCCCATATCCTATTGAATTGAGTAAAATAGTATCTGGATTGAGCTTTGACGACATACAATTAAATATTTATGTACAGAAACAGAAGGCTGTCATCTTGGTCAAAAAGGCGTGGCTTAAATGTTTTATACTGCTAATAGAAGTATAAAGTTCATCTTAACACATACCCCTTTAAACATGTTAAAAATAACCTATTTGCAGTATGAATCATATTGCGAATAGTGTTAGAATTTTTAATGTGTGAAATTAGTGCTAGGATTAGGATTAACAGTAAGAGAAGGGGTCACGGTTAAGGGAAAAAAATACAAAAAAAAAACCCGAAGTTGCATATTAACAGTAAATTTAGTTAAGCTGTACACGTGTTTCAAGGAGTAACATCTCATCAGCAGCATTAAAATCAAATAATATGGAAAACCATAATCCAAACATGGTAAAAAAAGAAATACTCATTACCAAAAATATCGAAATAGGAAGTCAAATAAGTACTAAGGACATCCACCGAGTGCTATACACGGAATAAAGCCGTTGTATTTTAAGGGGTTAGAATTTTGATAAAACAGATAATTTCTAGGTAAATTTTCATGTCAGACAAGTCTGACTATTGGACTGGTGAATATCCTCGTGGACCTCTGGTGGTTAATGAATAATAACAAAATACCCATGTTACTGATTAGGGGTAGGGTCTAAGGATATGGTAAAGGGCACCGATTTGGCGTTTGTTATTAGAGGTTCAGGATGGTTGAAAATCCAGCGATATTGTTTTGGTAACATTAAGGTTCAGTCATTTGGTTAAGGTTGGGATAAGAATTAAGGGTTAGGTTGGAGCTTAGAGATAAATTAGCGATAGAGGTTGTGTTAGCATTAGTTTACTGTTAGATCATATGTACAGAGATATTAAAGGGTTAAGTTGTTAGGTTAGGTTTTAAGGTTTAGGTCAGGGCTAAGTGTTAGATTAAAGGATGAGCAGTGCCAAGGTTAATGTTTAGAGTTTGAAATTTCGGTTCATGTTTAGTTTAAGTTGAGTAACAGTTGTGGTTACGTTAGTTTGTACATGTGAGTTATGACAATCTCTGCGTTTTATTGTCAGCTGGTGAGAAAGAATACATCATCAACAAGACCACAGTAGATGACGCGGGATCTAATTTTCGTGGATTTCGTGGCTCGCTAGTACCACGAAATTCAGTTCCCAACGAAATGCATTTTCCCTACAGTTTAAATGCACAAAATCTGCGAAACTAGGAATTTTAGTTCCCACGTAATAGTCATATTTATGAAAACCACGAAAATTGATGTCCACGAATAAAGGTACTTCCACAGTGGTTCAATTACTTCCACTTGACTTTAAGGTAACATTTAGAATTGCAGATATTTAGGATTATGATTTATCACAAGGGTTAGGCTTGGCATGTGTACATTTTGTTTATAACTTTTATCGAAATTTATGTAAATTCTAAGACCTAAGGTATAACTCTCTCCATCGTAGTTTGTCCTTAGCTCTATTTGATTTTAGTGATTATTCGGATTTCGTTTGGTTTTATGCATTAAAAAAATGAAATTTTAGATTTCCTTTGTTTGGGTTCTAGTGCTACAGATAAGGAATTAATTTCCGAAATGGCCATACAGCTCATTAAAACTATTGCGATTGGAGTTAACATATGTGTTATGGTCTCATGTTCATTTACACCATATCCTTTCATGAAATAATAAATAGATTCAATATATGTATGTAAGGATAGATGATTAGAAGTGTGACAGTGTAGGGGTGGTGGCTTAGGAATATAATTTATGAGTTAAAGTTTTATTAAGTGTAAGGATAAACAAAAGCCTTAGAATGAATTATCATAGGGGTTTGATAAGAGAATAGTATCAGAGTTGGAATCTAGTAGTGTTAGTAGTGTTGGTGTTATGGTAATTGATTAGGATTAGGTTTAGAGTTTAATGTAAAGGGTAAGGGTTAGGGTGAGACCAAAACTAAATATTCAATGAAAGCACCAAAAACAGATAAAGAGCTAGACAAAAGCCTTCATAAAGACAAAACTAAGGTTCTACAATATTACAATGTATTACATTATTCTAATTGGCTGGATGCAGGTTGAAATGAAATGAGTCTGTAAATTGTAAACAGCAAGTGGCTATAAATTGACTAAAGTTGCTTTAAATGTTCACATAATATCAAGCTGCCAGGCGTTTTACATAGACCACATGTTGTCTGGCATGCTATGTCACAATCCCATAGGTTGAAGATAGAATTTAAAATTTCAGATTTCCATATTCTGCTGAATTTTGGAACGAACAGCTTTATTAAAGGAAGCATATTGGGTACATTCTTTTTTTTTAATTTAAAACCTTATTTGATATAACAAGTTAATAATTTGACATAATGAATAATTCACTCGATATAACAAATGAGTAATTTAATATAAAAAAAATATAAGATAAAAATCCATGACCTATTGGCTTCCGTACTCATTTGATGGAATTTTCGCATAATTTTATTTTATTTATCTCTGTTATGTTTTCTTTGTTGATTAAAACAGAAATTCATTTAATCTATAGAATTTTATCACAAATAATGAATTAATGACAGACATAAGTTGTCGAAATGCGCACATGCAGAAAATAAATTAACAGTAATTCGGTATTTTATTATTCGCAAAATAAAAATGGAAATGACATATCAAAATTTCCATTTTCTCTTTATTAAGTCTGTCTCTTTGCATTATTGTATAATGAAACAATAACGACTTAAGATAATTATTATCCAAAGGATAATAATAAAAAGTTTCACTTTATGCCCACAGTCACTTCCTATATATGTTGCAGTCGTATTATGCTGCGCTTAAGGTGTCTGCAGGGTATTAGTTTCCTATTATAGAATTTTGTGAAATTTTCTGTGTAGAAACATAATTGTATTATTGTTCAAAGTGTGAAATAAAATTTCACCATGCATTTAAGCGCAAAAACTATAATTGAAAATTTCAGAATTTTACATAGAAATGACAGGGAAAATGTTTTTATGAGAGGGTAGCTTGAAACCTCTGCTATAGATTGTGTTCATACTTTGCATGTGTTTTGAAATCATTATATAGTCTACATACACAAAATAAAAAGTAGGGGTCACCGTTGAAATAAGAGAGAAAAATTGCGAAATGTTAATTTCTCTGGTGATTTCTATGTTAAATTCTTTTATCAAATTATCTCCCTTGCATAATTTCTGTGTTCTGTAAATCCGGGAACAGATAAAGCTCCTGTGTTTTAGTTCACGTTTCTGAAATGCAAATGTTGTAAAAGGGATAAGGAATGAAAATTTCAAATACTTTGAAATTTTTTTACATTTCTCCATCAGTTGTTTTAACAAATTTGATTTTATGGTCTTCCAAACGTTCAGATTTAATCTGCACTCAAGAGACATAACTTGTCGAATTGCGCATATGCAGAAAATAAATTCACAGCAACTTCGGTATTTAGTTATTTGTTACCACTGGATCGATGCCTCTGTTGGTGGACTGTTAGTCCCCGAGGGTATTCACCAGCCCAGTAGTCAGTACTTCGGTGCTGACCCAAAAGCCGATTTTATTTCTAATCTTGTAATATCTAAATTTTTGTAAATTTTGTTGAAAACTAAGGAGTATCTCCCTCACGCAAAGCTCTGTCCTTAGCTAATTTTGGCTTTTCATTTAGATAATATTGGGTTTTTGTTCTGTATCAGTTGTTTTAACATATTTGACTTTATGGTCAGCCAAACGTTTAGATTTTATCTGCACTGAAGAGACATATGTTGTCGAAATACGCATATGCAGAAAATAAATTCACAGCAACTTCAGTATTTAGTTTTTTGAATAACTATTTTGTTAAATTTCTGAATGACCGAAAACCTAAATGAACAAGTATTAGACAAAAATGGCGGAATAATACCACTGAGACACCTTAAAAAAGTTCGTTATTATCAATTAATAGAACCACTGGCAATGACAATCAACTGGCACGGCCAATACTAAAAATTGGGAGAACCTGTTATATAAAATAATTCTGACCACCCACTTGTAGTGCCAACATCAAGCTGAAGCATAATAAAATACCGAAGTCAATATGAATTTAGCCATTTCTACAACATATGCCTTTTCAGTGCTGATCAACTATAAAAATTTGGAAACCTATAAACTGAAATATGTGAAAAGCTGATCAAGACAAAAAAGATCTGAACAGAAAAAGCTAAATAGGCTAAGGACAGAGCTATTTGACAGGGGAATACTGCTTACATTTAAACAATTTGAAATGAAATTTCGAAATTGCAAGTTTCAAAATAAATGCATTTTGATTAAAAACAAATCACGCTGATACATAAAGTACTGTGCAAGGAAGCCCTCACCGTTTGACGAACGTGAAACGGATTGCTGAAGGGACGTGAACGGAAAGCTGACGGGAACGTTCAGGGACCTGACCGGATGAATCGTTTCACGTCCATAAAAGTTCACGTACAGGTGCACGTCATTTGTCAAATACAATTCGTCAATTGACGCGAAAGGGGTTGCCATTGAATTATATGCAAAATGATCAATAAATTAATAGATAATTGAAATTTTCCTATCAAACGAAACAAATACTATCGATAACGGTTTTTATAGCCGCATTGACATTGAGTCGCAAGCGTCAAATTCCTTAATTGATAAAAAAAGAAAGAAAAAAAAAGAAAAAAAAACAAAGCAAAACCATGTTTTGAAACGTAATGAATTAAATTTCCTTTATTTTGTCAAAACTCCATGAAAACGGAGAAATGGTAAAAAAAAAAAAAATCATTGACCAATTTCTATAAATAACAAAGTACCGAAGTTACTGTTAATTTATTTTCTGCATATGCGCATTTCGACAACTTTCTGTCTCATTAGTGCAGATTAAACCAAGACATTTGGAAGTCCATTAACCGAAAAACGCGTAAACGCTGATGAAAAACAAATAGCCAAAGGATCTAAATAGAAAAGCGAAAATTGAGCTAAGGACAGAGCTATGCATGAGGGAGATACTCCTTAGTTTTAAACAAAATTTTGTAAAATTTAGATATTGCAAATTTCAATAAAGTCGGTTTTCGGGTCAGCACCGAAGTACTGAATACTGGTTGGTGATTACATTCGGAGACTAACAGTCTACCAGCAGAGGCATCGGCCCAGTGGTAATAAATAACAAAAAAATCACTTGTTAATATTTATTTTTTTTAATTTTTTTATTTCATTATTTTTCTAACCTTAACATATTTTATTCAATAACATCCTGCTACATTGAACCCTAGGTAGCCCAGGGATAAGCATATCTAGGGGCTCCTGTTTGAACAAACTCTCATTGCCAGGGAAAAAATGTCAGGCACCCGTTTGAAGAAAATTAACAATAAATTCAATATTAACAATTTATAATTACATTTCATCATTTTACAATAACATTTCACCAATATAAATAAAAGCATTAATAAAACTTTTAATTTACCTATAAAATACCTTCTCCAACTCGCCATAATCAGTTAATCTTTATTTAGTCATAATTTTGTAATTAATCCAGTCAGTGCCAAACTTTCTTTTTGCACATGATTGTGTTCAAAATTTCATTTTAAATGAAAAATCTTAGTTAAAAATAATTTGTTTATCTTCATTTAAGTCATTATAAATGTAATGGTCATCGTGAAACTTTCATTTTCCACATTGTTTTGTTCCAAATTCCATAAAAAAGGAAAACGTTTAGTAAAAGATCATTTGTTAATCTTATTTTAGTCATTATAAATGTACCGGCCAGGACAAAACTATCGTGTTATAGGTAATTAAATGTTGTAAATATTCTATAATGCATTTTATTCATTGTTTTTATTTTGTACGGCCTTAATATTATGTAATTTGTTTGGCCTAGTTAAGTAACTTGTTTACAATAAACAACGGTCAAGGTTATTACACCTTAGAACATATAGAAATTTCTAGAATTTAAATTTAGTTTTTAACACATAGAATTTTCTAGAGGTTTTCCTTACATAACCATTTTAGTCATGTGATTATTATTTGATTAGAATGTTCTAGTGATGATAAATGTATATAAATAAGGTAGCAGAAAAGGGTTCAGTCAGTCAGTTTAATAAGTTTATACAGGATTTATTAATTTATACAGAATTTTTACTCACATCTTTTTTAATTGAAATCGACATCAATTATTGTGAATCTATTATCAACTATTTAGTGAGGATTATAAGGAATATTCATCTGGACATTTATTGGTGGACTTCAGTGAACTATTAATTTGGATATTTACTTCGACTTCATTATTGTCAGATAAGTCATATATTGTATTAATTTCTAAAATTATTATTTTTCATTTAATTAAAAGTTAATTGTGAGCCAATTTTGTTTTATCTTTGCTGACTTCAATTTACAATAATTAATTAAATGTTTCTACCACATAACAATCGTTACACATGATTTTGTTCAAAATTCCACGAAAATGACTAATTTAAGTAAATAATCACTTTTTAGTCTCATTTTAGTCTTTAAAAATATACTCAGTCTGGTAAATGTGAAACTTTCCTCTTACACATGCAAAAATTCAATGAAAAACGAAATAATCTAGTAAAAATCACTTTTTAATCGTCATTTAGGTCATAATAAATGTACCGATCAGTAAAAAAAAATTAGAAAAAAAAATCATTTGTGTATACTCATTTTAGTCATTATATCGATCAGTGTAAAACTTTTCTTATCTCACATTCCAATCATTTGAAAAAAAATGATAATAGAAAACCAATTGTAAAATTTCATTTTAGTCATAAGAAATGTACCGGGTAGTATGAAGCTTCCTGTCATAATTTTTTGACATTCAAACTCCATGAAAATGAACAATTTAGATGAAACAAAACACTTGTATATCTTCAATTCATCTACTCATTCCAAATGCACCGGTCAGTGCAAATATTTATTCATTAATAAAAAAGAATTGGTCCGTTGCGATGATGTACCGATCGGGTACGCTCTGAGTAAAACGAAAATACAATTCGCAAAATTTTACCCGAGATTTCACGTGATGTATGGAATAATCTGGACCCGAGATGTCTCGTAATCCGTCACGTTTCTCGTCAGTTGACGGACTGGACGACTAACAAGTCGTCACGTTAATTAACTGAGTGCCAACTTACCACTGACTGATCCCTGACGAATGGATGACGGCTGACTGATATTTTTTCTGTTACGGCTACGTTGCACAGTACTGTATACCTAAACAACTAATCCCTGTCCAAATAAAAAATGCTGTGAAAACAAATACTTACATGCCTTATTATTTAGAACCAGTCGTAGTATGTAGAAACCAGTCTTGGTATATATTTTATGCAGCACAAATATTCAACTACATTTGGTCGTAGGTAGGACATTTAAAATGATTCCCTTTTATACGGTTGCACTAAGTATTCAGTCATGAAGTAGGTTTGCCTAATCACTTATATATCATATAAGTACATAAAAAACAGCTGATCATCCACATTCCATGTCTGTCGCGTACTTATATTTCTGTGCAAATGTAGAAGAATCGTGAGAAATTGCTTAGTTGGAATGAACTAAGGTCAATTATTTTTTAAGATTTGGCATTGTAAACCAGGACAATTCTAAAGTTTTAATTTTTTAATCAGCTACATGTACTGCAAAAGATATTTTTTTTGTACAAAACAGCATTTGTAGATCTTATAAGTGTTGTTGACATTTTTGGGGGGTAAACCTTTGCTTTATGTCTGTATTTGTAAAAAGGATCAATAGCATAGTGTTTTGTTGTGTAACGTTAGGTAAATCTAAAATTGTTGATTCAGACAAAGAAAGGATTGTCAGGCGTTACCAGATCTGTCTACTGAAACGAATAAAAATAAATTTTTTGCATTTGTTGTGTAACATTCGCAATTTATATAATATTTTATTGTTACTTTATTTTTGTTAAACGAGAACATTATTGGTCATTCCAAATGTTAGCAAATTCTTGCTTGTTCGTGGATATAGAATTGGAAGTTATTAGTTATTTCGGTTATTTTACTGCTGGCTGATTCAAGGTAGGAACAAAGCATAGTATTGTCAAAATAAATGTTTTATTCTTATTATGAGTAGATTGTTTGACTTGAAATGTAAAAAGGTTTCCTGAAACTAATGTTACAATTTCAAATATTATCTATGTCCTCAGATATGTTACAATCTTGTTTGGCCATTTTGATATTATCAAGATCTTGACAGGCTTAACACAATTTTGTTAAGACAGTGCAAGATAACTGCTATCAATACGATCAAAATCTGTTCAGTTCTTCAATATCAAACAAGATAATTAAGTTTAGGAGCGAACAAGATGTGTTCAATTTGTCCTCATCAAAAAGGATCAAATCGAGATCTTGTTTGATCTAAGCAAGCGTAACTGTCTTCATCGTCCCTGAACGCAATTTTTTAAAGAGTGAATCTTTTATCATAACACGTTTTGATCGTCCTTGAAATCAATGATCTTGAAAACCAACTTGAAATCTTACACTGTCTTAACAAAACTGTATTAAGCCTGTCAATATCTTGATAAGATCAAAATGGTTAAAGAACAGCATAACATATCTTTTAGTTCCTGCTTATAAGTGAGCTTTATTTGCCTTATGTGTGTTTACAGTGAAACTCCCGAAAAATGGACCCCTTAAGAACCGGACAACCCTATAAATCGAAAGATATGTTCTGGTCCGGTATTTTCACCTATATAAATATGTTAAAATTTCCTCTGAAAACCAGTCCCTCTGACTTTAGAATTCCATCCCTTTACATCTATCCAATACGTATGTATTTGTTAGGGGGTTTATATGATAAAGGTGTCTTTTTTCTCCGTAAACAGGACGATTTTTTTTCTCGGACAATAAAATAGACCAAATCTATTCAATATGTCACATATCTCTGTCCATCTTCATTAATAAATACAAATAACTGTATTTGAATAGATTATCGACAATATTGATAAAAATTTACAAGAGTGCAGGAAAATAAACTGAAATAGTTAACTCGCAGCCCAAACTGACCCTGCAAATTATATGTTAAACTTAGTGTTCGGATCGAAAAGGCCGGATTTCGGAATCTCAGAAAACGGGAACCTTTTAAAACCGGCCGATGTCTTTGGTCCCGACAGAGGCCAGTTTTCGGATGCTCCACAGTATTCAACATAATACTGAATTTTCACATACAGACCTCAATCATATAAACCCAACAAACAACTCAAATAAAAGAGATTACTGAAACAACATTTACAGAACTAAGAAAGTAACCCTTTGATTTTTATGTGGATTGAACTTTGAATCTGGCTTAGTTGTCAAGAGACGAAGTACATGGGACAAAAAGACAAATCAGGTGAAATCCATCGACAAAATTGTCTACCTGACTTGGTACAGGCATTTCAAAAGAAATAGTGGGTTAAACCTGTTTTCGACTTCGGTAGTAACACAATAGCTATTGTAGACAGATGAAAGAAATTATCACCCCAGTACAGAAAATCAGAGTTCGGACAAAAGCTTCAAATTTTCCTACATTCAATGAAATTTAGTAGAGATTTTTTTTTAATGATCGTATGAAAAGTAATTTTTTAAGCCTTGATTAACAAAGTGGTCACGGAGATAACATGCCTCTTAATGACAAAGTATGTCTTATTTGTGCAAGCTCTCATGAAACGAATCAACTGTGAAACACACACATCGAAGCAGGAGAAGCTAATATATTACTGTCCATGTCAGGGAAATTGATAAATTTGAAATTAAAATCGTCTTTTTTGTCGTAAATTTTAATACTCTGGTGACCATTTTCGTGAAAATCGAGATGGAAGTCCAGAAAAGATGTAGAGATCTTGTGGTTTCTGTCGTTTCCTTTATCTCTGGTCCTGGTGGATATATTAATGGGGGTCCATGTAGCAAAAGGTGTGTTATTGATGGAAAGAACATCATCAATATATCTTAAACTGAGATTTAAGGATTTAGCATATTTTATTTTATGATTTTTTACGAGTCCCTTAAGAAATTCAGTCTCGTAAGAATATAAGAATAAGTCTGCGAGTAGAGGTGCACGATTAGTGTCCATTAGTATGCCAACTTGCTGTTGATGAATAGCACCTTCATATGTGACAAATATATTACCAATTAGAAAATCAAGCATACTGCACACCGGTGTTTCATCGTAGCATACTTTTCCTGTTAAATTGGTTTTTGAGGAACACGAGCACTTTTAACCTAATATAAAATATTTTTTTTAATTTGTTGCTGTTTTCTGAAATCAGCTCTTCCTTCAGTATTCTACCTTGATTTTTGATACTTTGAAACAAAATGATTTTATAATGAAGATGCGAATCTGAATTAATGGAGTTATTTTGGAATTTTTTCCCTATTTTCCGGACTTTTTAACTTAGTCATTTTTATCAACCTTTTCAACAAAGTGTTCATATTTTGTGAAGTCAACTTCTTCTACATTTTATATTTTACGACCAACATCTTTGAAACTTGGCAGAATGTTACTATATATATTAAAAATGTACACCTGCATTACTCACATTTTTTTCACATTTTACAGACTTTGAAATTTAGTCAAAATCACGCTGGTCTATGATTACGCATGAACAATGATGCCAAAGTACTGAAAATTTTGCAACGTACAGACAACAGGAATATGTTATCGAAAAGCAAGAATTTTTTTTTATGAATTTAAGTTAGGAAAATTTTTAATACTATTGCTAAAACTATCCAGACGGAATGTAAAATAAAAATATATGTTGCGAGACAGCTTGTAAAATAATTCAGAAATCGCTGTATCGTGCTTATTAAGTATTCTGAAATACTTATATTATGATTAAACTGAAAACCGTTGGAACCCTCATTCGAAAATATGTGATATTTGGAAATTTTCTGAAATTCTTGTCAAAGTGCATAAATAAATGAATGGGATCCAAAGCATTAAGAAATAATCTGTGTTTCTGATTTTTCTTAAAATATTTCTACATGCTGAACATTATTTAATAAGGACTTTATATTTTTTAAGATATCAAATGAACTGTATAGTTCTTGAGTTCATTCTGAAATTATTTTGTTAAAATCTAGTTGTAATAGGGAACATTTAGTTCAATCAATAGTTTATTGCAGTTTGGGGTATCGGTTCGTATTTCTTTATTCAAAGGGTAAGGAATCTCGTCCTGACCACCTTACTGGTGTTGAGACATTCATTTCGCCTAGCGTGTAATTTCGCGTGTAATATATTGTGATATTCTGGTTTTATATATCTGGTACCCGATTATGATAGTTTAAACTAATTTCTATTTTTCAAAAACTATGCATTTAGGGAACTTTAAGGGATCTATGCGCGGGACGCAATCTGTCCGAGGAAAAATCATCGAAGAAATACATTAATTAGACTCTGTGGTAACCTTGAATATGCGTGCAAAAAGAATTTTACTTCAGACTCCTAATTTAAAGTTACAGCTGCAATTAGACATCCAACTTTCTGCAATATTTTTGTAGTACTTTGACAGTAACCTCGATATTTTGTTATTTGACTTGCCAAATAGTAATAAAGTGCATGCAACTTTTTAATACATCAAAATAGGACATCGGACAGTAATGTAAACTTAATAAGGCAACTTGAAGACTAATTATCTTTACCTTATTAATTATTTGATTAAGTAATATGAAAGACTGTTGTCTTTGCGTTGTGAATGAATCATTGTCATATGCGTTGCATTTTTTTCAATGCTATTACGCGATTACAAGAAGATCTAGGACATTTTAATCTTGGGATTACAAAGAAAAGCAAATAACGCTTTTTTATGTTGCTTAATTTATAAATTCAATCAATATCCAAGTTGCATGAAAAACGGGAAATTCGTTAGCTGTACACTTGTTTCAAGGAGTAACCTCTCATCAGCAGCATTTAAGTCAAACAATATTGAAAGCCATCATCCAAAAGTAGTGAAAAAGAATTACTAATTACCCAAAAATATCGATATAAGAGGCCAAATTCAGTACCAAGGACATCCACCGAGTCCGGAGGGAATTGGTAAATTCCAAAATGACACTTACGTTTGTTCGCCTGTTCCAATAGTTCACATCCTAATTCTTAATTTTATCTATGAAGGGATATGGATCATCAGATGTCTGCATTTCATAAACTTAATATCCTGATTCCGCAAAAAAAGAACCCTTTATAAACATCATCTATCATCAGATACACATTAGCAGAAACTAAATTCACAGGGACTTAGTTGGGTATTTTGTTATCTATTACCCCTCGTCCTAATTACATAAACTGTTATTCTTATCATAAAAAAATCTGCGTGGAGGATTATATGTACTATTTGGAAGTACAAAGTGGTGATACATTGTATATATCAGACAAATTCATGATATGTTAGATTATCGAATGGTAGATACTTTTGTACTGACATATTAACTATGACTAAATATATCCACAGATCTGGTAGACCACCATTTAAACAATTGGCAGGGGGCGGGGGTTCCTCATAATTTAGTTTAAATCTAACGCTGGAATCATTAAAATGTAGCAGAACAATGTTTTTCTTGTTCTAAAAATTCAGTTTTATAGTGTAAATTCTACGTCAACCAAGAGCTTCACTATCCAATTTTAGACCACATTATACAAAATCCGACAAGGATTCCCCTTATAATTTAGGTGATACACATTGCTGAAATGATTAATTGACCTTTAAGCATTTCAGGAAATTTACCAAAGTTAGATTTTTTTTAATCTGTGATTTTATTTTAACTGAACACTTTTCTATGAATGAATATAATACATCGGCAAACGAATACCGAAGCAAGAACGAAGAAAGGGGAAATTCTAAAATCATAAATCCAAAATCACGGCAATTCACAGCAACACGAATTGAGACAGTATGACAAAGACAAAACAAATAAACAAAAATGAACAAGAACGCTACAAAACTAAAGCACTAGCAGTGTGAACCCCTATAAAAACTTAGGTATCATCAGGTGCTCCGGAAGGGTAAGCATGATCTGCTCCACGCGTGGCACGCGTCACAGTGCCAGTGAAAAGTCCGGTTTTGTCACAGTCGGTGTTAGTCAGTCCGGTAACAAACTCTGGATCTACCCAAAGATATCTGTTCTCATTTGTGAAACAGAGACATTGTAATGGTCTGTCAAATCGTGGTGACGACCGGACCGTAAAACTTCTGTAGTGACAATTGCAACAGTGACTGAACATACCCTTGATGTATAAGTTTTTGAGACAGTAATTTCGCTCTGTTTACAAAATCGCTGTACAAACTACAGACACGGCAATAGCGAAAAAGTTGTGAAATGTACACGCCATATGCCGGAGAAGTTGGAATACATGTATTACTGCTCATATACGGGAAGTTCACAATTGGAAAGTCGAAATCATCACGCTTGTCGTAAAGTTTTGTTTTCAGACGTCCAGAGTTGTCAATGTAGAGGTATAGATCCAGGTATGATGCTGATGATGGTGTATCAGTGGTCTCTTTAATTTCGAGTTCATTTGGGTATATAAGATGAAGGTTATCCTTAAATTGGGGATTGTTCAATGAAAGAACATGATCTATATAACGGAAACTGAAATTAAAGGATTTGGCTAGCTTATTGTCTTTTTTCTGAACTAGCCCTTGTATGAACCTGGCTTCATACGAATAAAGAAACAAATCTGCTAAAAGTGGCGCACAATTAGTTCCCCATAGGCATCCCTATTGTCTGCTGGAAAACTTGTCCTCCAAATTCTACAAATATGTTATCAATCAAGAATTCCAGCATTGCAATGACATCCTCCTCTGTATACTTTTTGTGTGAATCAGTGTGATGTTTAACAAAATAGGCCCCATCTTTACCTATCACTAAATATGAATATCTTCTTTCACCCTTTTAGTACAGAAAGACTTATGTATTAAATCCCGGAGTACTGACTTTAGCTTATCGTGTTGTATAGTTGTATAGAGAGTAGAAAAGTCAAAAGTTTTGACACTGTTGCAGTGGTTGAGTTCAGTTGAAGATAAATATTCTAATAAGTCTTTTGAGTTTTTGAGAATCCACATCTGATTCACTCCACTTGTTGAGTATACTTTATCACTATATATCTTGAGGCCATCTTTGACTGCAGTAAGTAATGAAGTGATGAAGCTTAGAAAGAGGTTTTGTTGTGCATTTGGCAGACCCAGCAATGTAT
>MJUU01003786.1:21913-74060 GCA_002080025.1 Modiolus philippinarum | reverse complement strand
AAAACGTTTTTTGAAAACCTACGGCTTTTTCCCATAGTTAACTACTAACAAATCGTGGCCACGAATTAACAAATCGTTCCCATGATTTGACAAATCGTGGCCACGAATTAACAAAAAGTTCCTAAGAACTATCAAATCGTGGCTACGAATTATAAAATCGTTTCAACGAATTAACAAATCGTGGCTACGAATTAACAAATCGTTCTCATGATTTGACAAATTATGGCCAAGAATTATCAAATCGTTCCCATGAATTATCAAATCATGGCCACGAATTATCAAATCGTTCCCACGAATTAAGAAATCGTGGCCACGAGAAACAAATCGTTTTGTTTCTCGTGGCCACGATTTGTTAATTCGTGGCCACAGTTTGTTTTTCGTGGCCATAATTTGTCAAATCGTGTGAACGATTTGTTTAATTGTGGGAACGATTTGTTTCTCATGGCCACGATTTGTCAAATCGTGGGAACGTTTTGTTTCTCGTTGCCACGAATTGTTAAATCGTGGGAACGATTTGTTTCTCGTGGCTACGATTTGACAAATCATGGGAACGATTTGTTTTTCGTGGCCACGATTTGTCAAATCGTGGGAACGATTTGAATATTGTTGGCCATGATTTGTCAAATCGTGGGAACGATTTGTATATCGTGGCCACGATTTGGTAATTCGTGGGAACGATTTGTTTTTCGTGGCCACGATTTGTGTTGATTTTTTTTATGTGGCACAACATAATGTGACCCAAATAAGCTTTCATATTATCTACATGTTGTAATTGAGTGTGAACGATTTGTTTCTCGTTGCCACGAATTGTCAAATCGTGGGAACGATTTGTATTTCGTGGCCACGATTTGTCAAATCGTGGGAACGATTTGATTATTGTTGGCCACGATTTGTCAAATCGTGGGAACGATTTGTATATCGTGGCCACGATTTGATAATTCGTGGGAACGATTTGTTTCTCGTGGCCACGATTTGTGTTGATTTTTTTTATGTGGCACAACATAATGTGACCCAAATAAGCTTTCATATTATCTACATGTTGTAATTGACCTCCAGCTTAGGACACTAGTGCTTTGTCGGGAAATGGAAGACAGTGTTGATACAAGTGATTTGCCAATTGATTTTATGCTTGGTGACGATGAATCTTGGATTTACCGTTGTTCGATATTCAGAAATGAAAATTTTCTATGAACTGTTGCTGAAGTGCTGCATTATCGGTACATTCTACACTTAGAAAATTGCAAAATAGTAAACATTCCAACAAAACTGTAGTGTTTACATGCCAACATATTTGCCATTGTTACAGATCGTCCCTATGCAGACCATGATTCTCACGACGAGTTATTTTCCATAAGATTTGAAAATGTGAAGGCATCTCCAATCTGCTCAGTTGTATATAGGGTAAGTACAAAATGTGAAGACATCTCATATCTAGGATAAGTACAAAATGTGAAGAAATCTCATATCTATGTAAGTACAATATATGAAGACATTTCCTATCTAGAATAAGTTCATAAATATGAAGACGTCTCGTAAAAATGTGAAGACATGTCCTTACTAGGTTAAGAACAAAATGTGATGACATCTCTCATCCCTTAAGCTGCAAACAGAACAAGTACAATAAGTAAAAACATGTATAATTTATATTAAAGAAGTACATAGAACAGAAGCAACATGTGAAAACATCTTCTATTTGTTCAACTTGAAAATTGTAAGTTGAAACTGTAATTACATCTGCTATTTGTTCAACTGTATATTTGAAAAGTAAAAATATCTTTTTTATATTAAACTGAACAAATTTAAATATTAAAGTACACATTTTGAAGCAATGAAGAAGTAAGTAAAAGTAAGTAGAATGCTAACATTTATAAGTAAAAAGTAAGTAAAATGGTAAGTATAAATGTAAACATATCTCCAATCTGTCCAGCTGTATGAAGCAGAAGTTTAATTACTAGCTTCTTACATAAGCGATATATTTCACAAATGTGGGAAAAATAGTCGTTTATCGATTGAAGCGCAGAGTAAACGAGAGAAAAAGACAAGGAATTTTTTACACGAGTGAAAGATATTTAGATCTCATGACAGGATCGAGTGAGAAACGACATTTGTACAGTAGAGTTAAATTTTCAAATCTTCAATCTTGAGGCCTGCCAGGCGTTTAAAATATTTGAAAATTCTACTATGATAATCATGAGCGAAAATGTAATTTCGGACAAGATAAGGTCATGAAAATTGTTTCTCTAATGATTTCAAGGGGGAATTTAGACAAATACATACCCCCTTTCTACTATTCCGGAATAAATGTGTTTTTTAGGGTGACGTTATCATGCATATTCGCCTTTTGTCATTGTGATAAAATGGTAAAGTATTACGTAGATAAAGCACCTGAAAATATTTATATTATTTTCTATTTTCGTTTTTTAGAATGTTGACATGACAAAAGAGTTAAAGATACAAGAGCAAAAGACGTTTATGTTGAATGCAACAGTACGCCTTTTATACCATGCCATTCCACAATGTTCTGATACTCTTAAAGTTGTATGTCAGATCGACAAGAAGAAAATTGAATACAGCGTGAGATCAGTAGCATCCAACTGTTCCCCAAAAGTTGCCAATCAGACATCCAACCCAGGTAATGATATTCATCTATATTTTAGCGACATATAAGCTATTGAATGATATACTGAAATGCATTTCAGCAGTCATATCTATCAAAACTTTTATTCTAGCAGTCTTTTGATTTACCAAGAAGAAAATTTAAGCATTTGCCTATATTTCACAAATTGTGGCGATAATCGTTGATTAATTCATTAGTTACAGTCAAGTAGACATTTCCCGTGGTAGAGATGTATGCTCTTTATTTTTCTTAGATATGGTGTACTTGTACATGAGATAATATCTCATTTGTACACTTTGTTCAATTGCTATTATCTAAATTTTTGTAAATTCTAAAACCGACATATTAACTCCCTCCATCGTAGTTTTGCACTTTGCTATATTTGATATTACTGATTATTTGGATTTCGTTTGGTTTTATGCATTTTAAACATTTTTTGAATATGGATTTCCTTTGTTTGGGTTCTAGTGCTGCTGATGAGGAATTAATTTCCGAAATGGCCATACAGCTCATTGAAATTATTGCAGTTGGAGTTAACATATGTGTTATGGTCTCATGTTTATTTACTCCATATCCTTTCATAGAATATTTGATAAAACAATGAAAGAATTTAGTATAAATCAACATTGATTAACAAAGCAAAAAATTAAATTAAAATAAAATATCGTACCTTTACATACATTTGTATTATGCGCAAGGAAGTACACACATATCAATACGTTTTAGTATTTGTATAAGTGAATATGAAGAAAACGTAGTCTAGTCCCAACGGGAGGGGATACTCTCCATTATTATCTGGTCCTAGAAAAAAAGTGATTTTTGGAACTACCTCCAAATAAATAGTTCTTTCTTTTCAAATCATTCCCCGCCCCCAAAAATAGTTGCTTAAATGCTTAAATAAGTGACCCCAAAAAATCTAAGAAAATAACAAAATACCGAAGTAATTGTTAATTCATTTTCTGCATATGCGCATTTCGACAACTTATGTCTCATCAGTGCAGATAAAACCAAAATAATTTGGAAGTTCATTAACCAAAAAAAAAAAAAAATAAAATAAAATAAAAATAAAAATAAATAAAATAATGCTGATAGAGAACAAATAACCAAAAGGATGTATATGGAAAAGCCAAAATTCATCAAAGGACATAACTATGCATGCAGGAGATACTCCTTAGTTGTTTACATAATTTTGCAAATTTAGACATTGTAAGTTTCAATACAATCGGTTTTCGGGTCAGCACCGAGGTACTGACTACTGGGTTGGTGAATAGCCTCGGAGACTAACAGCCCACCAACCCAGTGGTAATAAATAACAAAATACCGAAGTAACTGTTCATTCATTTCCTGCATATGCAGAAAATAAATTTACCCCCAAAATTACCCCTGAAATTACCTGTGGCATTTTTACAATAAAAAAAACTGATATTAGATTGACACAATTTAATAGTTTCCTGTTTAACATTTTATGAAGTTAAATGCAAACAAAACACCCTGAAAATATAAAGTATTTGCCACCCCCAAAAATATCTCATTTATATTAATGCCCCCTCCCCCCAAAATAGCTCAAAAGTTTTCTTACCTCCAAAAATAGCTAAAAATTTCTCGAACCCCCCAAAGATAGGAAGATTAATAAATTTACACCTCAAAAACTAGGACCCACTTTGGTACGGGAAAAAACTTTCAGTACATACACCCCCTTTTGGGAGTCTAGTACGTCACTTGCTCTGCTAAATTCTTCTCTATAGTGTTTCCTGTATCACTATTGGCGTCTTCTATAATAAAAACAGTATATCTTTCATAGCTGAACTCTCGATCACACCCCAAAGATATGAAATGTGTAAATTGGAATTTTTGAATGGACATAACTTTAAATGGTAAATATCAACCAATTAACGCATCATTCAACTTGCTTTATCCTTTACTAAAACCTTTTACCAGCAATCTAAAGTGCTAACGAAGTTTTTCACATACACTAAAAGTTGAGCCGCTAATCCTTAAACCGTAAACCTAATAGTTATCGGGCGAAACGATTAGTGGTTAGACATTTCTACAATTTCTGGACTCCAGGTCTTGATCTATTACCAATTCGTCCTAACCATTGAGCTGTGACGTTTAGACAAAAGTTTATATACATTTTCCGTCATTTACAAATTTTGTACGTTTTACAGTTTCTGATCTACTATTTAAAAGTGTTTTTTTTATATTTTTAAATCAGGGAATTTTCAATCAGAGAACTGATTGTCATATATATAAGGGAAACAAGGTCAGAAGTTTTTTTTCTACCAAACAACGAATTTACATGACTTTCTTTGTGTGAAGTGAAACTGGTGTCAGGATTTATTTTGAAAGCAAGACATGCGTGCGACTTAAAATCAAATCTTCAGACACATTTGAAGAAATCACCCCTTATAATCAAATTGTTATATCTAACGTGACGGCAACTTTTTAACCTTTTTACCTTAGCATCATTACAAATTGTAAAAAACTTAACATGTTCATATTTTATTTATTCTTCGAACCATACATTTACCTATTCTGGTTCCTTGCTGCTTTAATAATTCTTGTTTTAACTTTACAGCAGCTGCACGGTAATTTTGAAGAAAAATCTTATGGCCAATATAGGAGTTTTTGTTATGGCCCACCTGGCCCAAAGGGGCTTGTGAACTATTGCGCGCCATCAGGTGGCGTCCGTAGTCGGTGTTAACATTTTTTTCAAAATTCTTCCTTTCTGAAACTGCTCAGTCGATAGCAACTAAACTCCACCTGAATCATTTCCAGGGTATTATCAAATTGATACACCAAAAACATGGCAGTTGTTACTAAAAAATAAAACATAAGGGTAAATTGCTGTGTTTTAGAAATAACTCCAATAAGCAATACAGGAATATGGAGTAAAAGCACCTGAAATAAAGTTTCTACAAATACATGTTAAAACAAAGTAATATAACAACATTTTAAGACAACTGTTGAATCGTATGCTTTATCTAGTATAGGCGTATTGGTTTCTTCAAATGTCTCTTTGTTCTACATTTGTAAATACATTATTGAATCTTTCTAAAATTCCGTTTAGCAATAAACGGATACAAAGTATCCTGGATTCGAATCGGGGATGAAGTATTTTTCTGAACTCATCCTGTAGACCTTTGACATAGTCAGATGAAGTTATGAGGGATATTTTTAAAAAATAAACCTTGATTTGCAACATCAATTTAAATTGTAATTTAAGCCACGTGAACGATACAGAATCACGTGAGCCTTTTTTTTTGCAAAGGCTCGATATCGTTATGTTGATTTGATATTTGGTGAATGAAATAAGTATTGATGAGTTCTAGTCAGTTGATTTCATGATGAGTTACAGCCTATTTCCTAAGTTTATGTCTAAAAAAAAATTCAGTTTCCCTATTTTTAGCTCATCTGACCGAAGGTCCATGTCAGCTATTGCAATTACTTTGCATCCGTCAATGTAATCGTTGACATCTAGTGAGCTTCTTGAGAACTGCTGCACAGAATGAAACCAAAGATATTTTATTAAAAATTCCATTCTTAGTATTGCTGGTTTGGTGCCGATCAGCCATCTAAGATGGCCATCTAGGAGGAATTTAGTTTTAGTATGAATGCTTTAGGAAAAACACACTATTATTTTCTGAATAGATCTTAACCAAATTTGGCTTAAGTGATACTAATGGCATGCTTTCCGAGTGTTGGAAACTAAAGATTCAACCCTTTGGGAAATGCCTTCATTGATCTTTACCAACAACTGAATACATTCAAAACTAATCTTGACATCATTTGATACAAATGACCAGCTGTTCTTCATTTCGTGCCAGCGTTTCATTCAAAATGATATTAAGCTAGGAACTTAGTTCAACATTTTTACTTGTGGGAATTTCATACAACGATTTTCTAGGAAACCGCTAAATGGATATCAGTCGAACTTGGTATGAAAGTTGTTACTCTGGTGCCGATAAGCACCTTAATGGACACTGGAACTTATTTGAACATTGGACTCTGATGAAAATGCATACAAAGATCTTCTAGGGAACCATTTGATATACTTACCCCAAACTTGGAATGGATGATACTAATAGGATACGATCCTAATGTTGATCCATTTTACAAATACCCACCATTGGTTTAACATTTAATACATACATACATCTTCTTGAGAACTCTAAATGGATTAAAACTAAATGTGGCATGAATATTACTTATGAAGTATTGACCAGAAGTTGTTGCTTTAGTGCTGGTTCTTCATCCAAAATTACAACCAAAGGAGATCATGGTATAATATCGGATCCATTTTTGGACACACAGAAAGATCTCTGAATGAGTTGGCCAGTCGGATATTAAATTAAACTAATTGGCGTTCATTGGTCACGTTAAACACACATGTTCTTAATAATCCAAAATTCAAGGAATATTTACACCAGATCTATCCCAATGAGCTTGAAATTAAAGAGACTACCGATACAACTTCTTCAGCTTCGTATTTTGATCTTTTAATTTACATTGACGAAAATGGACGTTTGAAATCTAAGCTGTATGACAAACGTGATGATTTTAACTTCCCAGTTGTGAACTTTCCCTTTCTGAGCAGTAATATACCTACCTCTCCAGCCTATGGAGTGTACATTTCACAGTTGATTCGTTACTGTCGGGCATGCAGTTTATACAATGACTTTTTAGTTAGAGCAAAAACACTGTCCCAAAAGCTGCTTAGTCAGGGATTTGTTCAGCCTTTGTTACTTTCATCCCTTCAGAAATTCTATGGCCGTCACCATGACATCATTGACAGATATGACGTGTCTGTGTCCCAAATGAAAACGGACATTTTCAACTAGATTTCACGTCTTCACGGATTTGACATAATCGGATTTGACTCAACCCTGGATTGACTCACTGATAGTGTGATGGGTGCCGCTAGCGGAGCAGGACATGCTTACCCTTCCGGAGCACCTGATGTCACTCCCGGTTTTCATGGGAGT
This sequence comes from Modiolus philippinarum, assembly GCA_002080025.1. Classification (NCBI taxonomy): domain Eukaryota; kingdom Metazoa; phylum Mollusca; class Bivalvia; order Mytilida; family Modiolidae; genus Modiolus; species Modiolus philippinarum. The sequence continues at coordinate 66,458 of MJUU01003786.1, read as the reverse complement.
TCACACTATGAGTGCCTTAGTTCTTAATGTTATCTTTTTATTTCCGTGCATTGTAGGTGTTTCACGTCCTTACCGTTTGTGCCATGTCTTTGGATTTTTGTAGTCATCGCTTCCCTTGTTCCTTCGGTATTCTACTGCTGTTGTTTCAACATGTCGGCATTTCACCCAAGATGGTCCCAAACGAGGCCCATAGCCTTAAATTGGACCCTATAAAGCAAAGATTAATGTAATTTGAAAATTAGATCTAAAAAGTTTATTATTTGAATGTCCATATCGGCAATAGTCCAGGTGAGCGGTAAAGGCACTTGGGAGCCTCTGGTTAATTCAATGACGCAAGGATTAACATCAAAACTTTGGTAGGACAGGACTGGTTATATTAATTCTAATTTCTATTCCAGTGAACACTTGTTGCAAGGGTTATACTGATTTTTATTTTGTAGGGCACTAGAAAATAATCAAGCTTTAGGTGTATTAAGTCCGGCTTCATTTTATTATGTGCTTTCTATTTCAGAACACAAAGATAAAGACCAGACTTTAGGAATCGCTGGACTTGTTGTATTTTCTATTATAGCAGTTATCTACATTGCTGGTATGATTGGATGTATTTACCTGGTCAGAAAAAAAAGAAGAAATAGAAGACAATTTATAAATATTTAATAAATTGTTCGTGAAGTTATTTCATCTTTTTTGTAAATTTCTTCTGTAAAGTCATGCACATTGTCATTTCATATCATGTTATGATCTGTTAGGAAAAAACATAACTGTTCATGTAAGATAATAAACGTGGCATTTTGTTCATTTTGAATGACGACTGTAAGACAACAAATCACTATTAATATGATATGGGATAAAATATCGAGAAATACAATGCTAACATGGTCGAGCACGATTGTAATAAGGTGATTGACACTAATACTTGAAGTGTTAGTTTTGAGGAGTGGTATCTTTTTCCAAAATACTGTGTTGCGAATGTCATTCCTTATTCTGAATGACAATTTCAAACGGAACAGGAATGTATTTTTCGCTTAATAAAAATTGTATCTCTAATGTTTTAATGACAAGATCTACTTATTATAACGTTTACAACTTAACAACTGATCTCGATTACGTTATCTCATCATATATTTTTGCTGGTTGCATTCGGATCTTGAAACGACATTGGCTGTAATTTTTATTTATCGTCTTTCATTTCAAGTCTTTCTCTTTCAATAATGAAGTCAGTAAAAGTCCAACTATCCTTTTATATATATAAAAAACGTCGCAAATTGAAGTAAATGTACAGTAAACCAATTCTTACTTAAGGTTTCAGTAAGAAATTTAATTTAATTTTTCATATGGCGTACGCATGAACTTCGGTTCCAAATTTCTGTAACTTACTGACAACGAGTCGGGTGTTACCGGACAGTTTATTTTTAGCTTTATAAGATGCCACACAGTTTCCATGTTGTCTTAGTCTGACGTTAATATAACTATTTTTTTAAATTGCATTGAACTACTGTTAAAAATATATTTGTTGTAAAAATTTACCGACATTTCATACATTTTTTTTTGTGTGATCTAAGTTTGGTTTAGAAAACGTACGACCTTACCAATTGCGCTATGAAGACTACATGCTATGAATGAAATTTTTTCAAATATATACCTTATCAGTGTAATTGGCTTTGGATTCCAGTGACCTGAAGACTTTACATATATACTGGCCTATCACTGATACTGCCGATGTCTACTGAAATACATGAAGACTCTTTACCAAACCCTTCGGGGAGTTTTTAGTTTGATTTTTCTTCCGTAGTGCGACAGTGTTTTACCAGCAGACTAGATTCCTTGAGCTAGCCGGCAATTTAGCGGCGAGCACTCTTTGACCCTTCTTTCAAAATTACGTTTTGTCTTACGCTTTTTCTGTTCCAAGATAGTGGTCATTGAGTTAGTAGGCTACCTGTATTGGGTTTTATTCGCATGTTTCTGATACTTTAGGGAAACGGGATAGAGAAAGGGGAGGTTTGGGTACCCATAAACCGGTTTAACCCTACCACTGGCTTTTGCTAGTGCCGTACCAAGTCCGGCTATCCTGAGCTCCCATCGCTATTTTTGTTTGTCTCTTGTTTTTATTATTGTTTTTCTGGTGCAGTTTGCTTGTAAATTGTGGCTTGTGATTGTAGTTCCTGGCCATTGTAGGTGTTTGCTGTTTTCCTGTTTTTGTAATGCTGAAAAAAAATATTTGAAAAAAGCAGGAACCTACAACTGTTAGCACAATATAACTGCCGCACTAACGCATTGAGCTATTGGAACTCTGAATAATTAATGCTTCCGCAAGTTGGGATCGAATTCCCATCACAAGAGTAGTGAAACACGTTTTTTCCACCTTTTTTTTAATCTTTTCCAACCTTTTTACTGCTTACGCCAACGCGACTTGGAAACATTTTAGGTTTTTTTATGTGCTCATAATTGTTGAGCGTACTTACATTTAAAATGAATTTGAAAACAGGTTAAAATGAATGATTATTACTGACGAACAAGCTAGATACAGAACGGAAATAACAATATTTTTCCTTCATTGAGTATTCAGAATTGTATTGAACCATTTTTCAGAGATTTCACGTGTACGTCATATTTTTGTCTTTATTCATTTATGTCGCATCGGTAATGACCTGTATCACTATCGAAAATTACTGAGTGATTGCTGCTGAATACACACTAAGTCATTTTTCAAACCAACTAAATATTTCGAATAGAATATTGGCAACAAAACCTAAAAAGAGCAGTGCAGTGAAAAGTGAAAATAAGTTTCAAGAAGGTAATGTTTGGTATACAGATGGGTGCAGCAATAACTTTGTGTCAAAATGACCTTGAAAGTTAAATTAAGAGCGCCTCTAAATAACATGAAGCTCATTTTTAGTAGTCATAGAACAATTCTAAAAGTTGTCATAAATGGTAAGAGCTCCACGTTTGAAAATTGATAATTATTTGTCTACATGAATGCTGTTCTTTAGGTATTTATAATAAACAGTGTGTTTAAGAGACGATTTTTCTGAAATTGGGTTATCGGAATAACACACACCTGTATTATACATAATTGGAAAGAGGAGACCATGGTGCATCCAAATGATGATGTCGTAGTTATCGGCTATGGACCCATTTTATTTTAAATGGGATCAAAGGTCAGTTCCTGAAAGTTTGAAAATTTTGATGCAACTTAGAGTTAGCTCCTTTTCACCAATAAAACTGCAACGAATTTTGAATATATATTTTAAACTTTATTGAAGAGGTTCTTGTGCTTTACCTTTTATAATGATTTGTCTTTTTTTTCTTTTTCAATAATTTTCAAAGTTGGCTTTTTGTTTTAAACGTCCGTCATTTTTAATATTTGCAGCTCCATTATATGAGGGGTTCTTTCGGGTATAAGGAACTGTAAATTTCTCACTTTTATAATACGATTCCTAACCTTTAAAACAAATAAACAAAGATAAGGCGACAAAAGTCGTACTTTTTTAGTGATATAACTAAGTCCATTTCCCCCAAAACACATACTGACATTCAAGACCATTTCACTTGCAACATAACCCCATTACATTATCTGCAATTATGTGGAAATGTTATTTAAAACGTGAAAATGGTTACACGTGCTCTAAATTTCAAGTACAATGTAATACTAAATGCTATTCTATGTCTGTCTGACGTGTATAGTTAAACAATTCAAGTTTAATAAAAGTACGTTAATAAAGATAGTTACAGTAAAAGTTTACTTACCAATTTGCGGGTCTTCATTTCTCGTCGTCTCGCTGAGTTTACTCCATTGCTTAAATCCTAAACTAAATATCGTTTTTCTGTTGTTTGTATTACACTATCTTTTAATTATGGGGGATGTTGAAACTTATCCAGATCCCGAAGTATATAATCCTTCGAATCTGCATGACAATTCAATCATGTAATATGTAATATAAATATTAAAAGTATTAGAAATAAACTAGAATTTCTCAATAACTTCGCTGGTGAATTCAATATAATAACTGTAACTGAAACACATCTTAATCCACTAATTCACCCGCGAACTCGGTGGTCATCGCTGACCCGGTTGCAAACAAAGCGAAAATAAACAACAGACGTGCTACGAAAAAGGTGACATTTATTAACTGTGTTATATTTTTGAAGGTAAATATGATGTATTTGAACTCGCATGCTAACAAGCAATAAAGAGTAGAAATAAAACTTAGATGTATTCTACAACAAGGGAGAAATCTACTTTTTTAAACTGATATTCTTCAAAATACACTAACAATTTTTTTCAATTACCACAGTTTTATGCAAATATACGGCCAAAATTGGACAAAATAACCTCAACCATTTCTGTTTCATTCATTTAGAAACAATAGAGAAAATATTGGGGTCACACATTTGTGTAAATAAAGAGAAAACATAATTTTTTCATGTCAATTGCAACGATCTAATGTGGCCTTTGACACGGTTGAAAGGTATCACATACCCTGGTTTTCAACTAGAAAATTTTATTTTAACTCGATTTGAGTTTCTTTTGATTTGCAGTATAAGTAGTCATAGAAATAAATAGATTTAATTTTCAATGCAAGATTTGACCATTATCGATAGTTTTTATATTATCTGAAGACGAATATAATATTTGAATAGACTTTTAAGAGAATGCTGTCCAATTAGTTTTCATCAGTTTGTACGAAGTATAACATCAAACTACTTATAGTGTACTCACAGTAAATCACTAAAGCCTTGCAGATTTAGATGCTTTTACTGAAATATGATACTACATGCTTCGACAGAATAGTCATTTTTTCAGCGAAACTTTAACCTAATTCCAATTTATACTTTTAAGATACTGCAGATTAGATCCTACAAAATTGAAAAAAAAGATATACATTTCGTGTGTTTCACATTAAACTTGCTTTGTTATCAAATAGTAACAACAGGGTTGGGCCTCATACACACAAGTGTATTTATTCGTATAAGAAACCTTTTCCAAACAACATACGCATGCAATGCAAATAATAATCAGAAGCAAGTGAAGCAATTCAGTCACATGTCGATTAAATGTCAGTGTCAAGAGGAAATTATAATTTCTTTTTCATCTGTAATTTCAAAATATCTAGTATACCTTTATATTAAGATTAGAAAGTTACGATGAACAAATAAAAGGATATTGAGTAAATGTACATGGGACAAAATCCCTATAAATACATTGCAAGATGAAGCAAATGGAACAACGCTTTCATTTTTGTTCTTCATCTTCCGATATCTGAATTTCTAAAATAATTTGTTTAAACAAGAGAGTATCTACCTCATGAATGCCTCTCCTCTAAACTGATTTTAGCATTTCATTCAGATCCTATTGGTTATTTGTCACATACCAAACAACTTCCCACAAGAAAATTAATAACTCAGTGGGCTTACAGTGGTGTAAAAAGCAATATTCTACACCATACCCATTTTTCAACGGCAGATCCTGCATAGCACCCTTACCCACAGCAATGAAAAGCAAATCGATATTGTGTCTATTGAGTACTTAGTAAATAATGACATTACAGAAGAATGGATCTCAGAATGATGATTTCATCAGTGAAGATGCCTTTCAATAAAAGGTTCAGGAGTAGAACCAGGAAGCCATGAAATGAAAGACTTACCTAACGGGGCAATTTTCAAGATCTGCATGGAATAGGGAACAAGTGGTTTGGAAGTTTAGGAAAACCAGGAAACGAAATGAGAGAGCGAAAATCTCTTGGGGTAGTAACCCTTGATTGAGATTTTTTTGTCAAACAATTAATCGAAAGTCCCGTATTGAAGGGGAGAACGCATACCTAATGGGACTTGCTCTTTCATACAACTATGATGCAACATTTCATTATAACATTGTCATTAACATGTTTCTTAAATATTAAGAATAACAACACATATTCGAATATCCGAAGATAATTGTAGTTTGAATTACAATATTAGTATTGTGTCATACACATGGCCATAGATCGTATAATTGACATTCCATTTTGACCAATAAATTCATCTGCTTTATAAAAGTAACATTCGAATCCTTGCTTTCGATTTGTAGTGTTCGTATGTTTGGTATATGTATCGCGTCTTTTTTTCCAGGCTTCAGGTTTTCTTTTTTTATGCTCTGAATCTCTAGATCGGAGGCATATTATTATTTTTGTCCTGTCTGTCTGTATGTCCTCAACTTCAACCTGGCTCATAACTTTTAAACCAGATATGATAGGACCATCATATTTGGTATGTGTATTGATCATGTGAAGTTGAACACCATTATGCAAATTTCACTAAGGTCAGGTAAAGATCAAGGTCATGGAGGTCAAAAGGTCAAAATCTAGATTTTGCTATAGCTCTTTAATTACAATTGCTACAGGCCTGATATTCTATATGTGAATAGATCAAATAAAAAAAAATAAAATAAAAAAAATAAAAAAAAATTGGGTCAGGTCAAAGGTCAAGGTCACTGAGTGAAAATTTGAAAACTTTAAAATTGCCGATATTTTTCCGAACAGATGTGATAGGACCTTTATATTTGGCCTGTATATTGATCATATAAAGCTGAACACCATTATGCAAATTTAATTAAGGTCAGGTCAAAGGTCAAGGTCACAGAGGTCAATAGGCCAAAATCTAGATTTGCTTTTAGCTCGTGAATTACAATAGCAAGAGGCTATATGTCAATAGATCTAGTGGAGCTTAGTACAAATGTGTACTTAACCTTAATTTCTAGTGATTGCAAGTTTAGTATTTATTTTATATGGTAGGCATGGTTGGTGCATAGTGTTTCACAAACACATCTTGTTTTCACCGTGTCTTGCATTTTGATCTGTAATCAACGTATTCTTGGTTCCTTTGTATTTTATTGTCGTTATTCAATTCTGTCATATTAAATTATCTCAAAGATTCTTATCCCTATCCAAACAAATTTAAGCCGTCCTGTCTTAAGATTTTTATTTTATTATGCATGTTTATGATTGCTCAATTTCTTCGAAATTAACAGAATTTACATCATAATAAGAGGTAAAAAAATATATGAAAAATTACCGCCTGCTCTTAATTTCTCAAAATAAACAATGGAATGGTTTTAAGTAAATGCACATGAACAAATACAGGGATTTGGAGTAATTGAATATTGGACAAAATCCATATAAATACATGGTAAGACCAAGCAAATGGAACAACGCCTTGTTTGTTGTTCTTCATCTTGAAGTTACCAAGAGGCCTTCAACAAAGAGCAAACACTCTCACTTCATAGCAAGTTCAAGACCCTAGCACCGGTGCGGGATTCACTTGCTAAATGTTGGAAAACGCTACATCCATGTAGTTTGGTCATGGATGCGGGGTCTTCAACCAACATAACATATCGGGCAAAGTACTCTTACAAACATTGTTATCCATTGCCCGACAAAGGGACCAATAGACAATACAATATATAAACGATTACAGGGCACTGAGTCAAAATTCACATCATAGAACCGAGCAATGTTACAACGCTTTAACTGTAGTTCTACATCTTGAAGCCACCATGAGCCCTTCAACAGTGAGCATAGTTTGTTTTGGGTCGTTTTAACCTGAAGATGTGATGTTGTTTCCTTGACATTTACCACATTTCCTTTTTTTCATAGTAAATTCAAGACGGCTGCTAGTACCTCTTTTAGCGGAATTTATTCCTGGATGAACGACAACTTGAAAAGGCTGGATGAAAATATAATAGTTTTGTTATTGTGGCCTTTGTGAAAGTTTTACAATCGATGAGCAGTTTTTCAGTAGTATCACGAAAAACCGAAGTTAATGCAAATGATATTACAAGTAGAACAAGCGCTGTTCCATTGCCTAGTATTACCATGTATTTGTAGGGACTTTGTCTCATTTGTATATAATCCATATCCCTTTACTGTTAATGTCACCGAAAGGTAACCACTTATAGGCCTTTTTAAAAAAAATAATTTTGGTCCGCCCTTCGGTTTCGGCATTTCAATACAAATAAACAGTTCCGGTTATCAACCCAACACGGCAAGTGTTGTTAATCCTGAACAAAGTTCATTAAACTGTTCATATTTAGATTACCATGTCATTGCACTAGCCGATATTTTTTAATCTTGTTTGGCCATTTTGATCTTATCACGATCTTAACAAGCTTGGTCAAAGCCATCTAATTATCATTAAGTTGGGTAGTACTAATCAAGGCAATTAATTTGATGAAAAATCATTGTGCTATAATGTGTAGTTGTCGAGAAATGGACTTAAACACAAAACATAACCAAAGTCACTGAAGCGTAAATTGTAGGTTAAAGCCACCTACTTGTCAATGATTTGGGTAGTACTCATCAAGGCCATAAATTTGATGAAACATCATTGTCCTATAACATGCAGTTGTTGAGAAATGGACTTTAACACAAAACTTAACCAGAGTCACTCAACCATGAAATATAGGTCAAAGTGTCAAACTACCTAGTGAACTATGTTGTACTATCCAAGATCTACCTACTGGTCTACTATCATTGTTCTATACCTTACAGTTTCTGTGAAATGGACTTAAACGCAAAACTTAACCGGACGTACGGACGGACGGAAGGTCGGACAAGGGTAACACTATATGCCCCTTCCACATTCGTGGGCGGGGCATAGAAAACAAAGTTATCGACAAACAGAACTTATTTTTAAGCTTGTTAAGGGGAGATACTGTACAACGCATTATACCAAAGTTTTTGGGCCACATATAAATCATTTCTACGTACATAACGGAGAAATCCTATACGAAAACTTTTAATATATGGCTGTAATGAAAATGAAAACAAAATCAAATTTATCGGAAAACGGGAAATAGATGAGTGACGCACTTGAAAAGGCGAGACATGGAACAACTCATTATACCAAACCTTCAACCAAATATCATATCACCACTACATACACAAGGGGAGAAATCCTTGCCGAATAACTAAGTACCGAAGTTACAGTGAATTTAAATTCTGCATTTGCGCATTTCGACAATTTATGTCTCTTCAGTGCAGATAAAATCTAAACGTTTGGAAGACTAAACTCAAAGATGTTTAAAAAACTGATAGAGAACAAACAACCAAAATGATCTAAATGTAAAGCCAAAACCAGCTAAGGACAGAGCTTTGCATGAGGGAGATACTCCTTAGTTTTCAACAAAATTTACAAAAATTTAGATATTGTAAGGTTCCGAATAGAATCGGCTTTCGGGTCAGCACCGAAGTACTGACTACTGGGCTGGTGAATACCCTCGGGGACTAACAGTCCACCAGCAGTGGCATCGACCCAGTGGTAAGATGTTTTGAATGGACGGACGGACGGACAGACAGACCAACCAGTGTAGAACATTATACCCCCTTTACTACGGAGCGAGGGTTTAAAAGAAAGGATGTTTGAGACAACAGAGTAACGAGCTTTGATTACCACTGGAATAAGAAAGGAATGAAAAAAGGCAAAAGAATTGCCTCCTTTGAGACCCCACTGATTTCGCTATTTCTAGAGAAAAGCAGAGAATATCTTTGTACTGCATGAAAAGTTGAATTAATGTACAGAATTTGTCTAAAATGATTCGTCGCCAGGCTTTTCCATATTATGACCGCAATATCCAGCAGACAAAGTTCCCCCCACCCCTTCCTTTTTACCTATCTGAGGACGTTAAGACGACTGCATCTAATCGAAGTGTTAAATGATCAAACAGAATGATGAAAAGTTACCTTTAATATTTTCAAAACTTCAGTGTATAAAAACATTAGTCGTTGTTGAATCGTATAATCATTCGTTATTCTTATGTTCTTGTATTGATGAAGATTATTTGTAAATAAAAACAAAGACACAGAAAAATACAGTACTTTTGCAGTCAATTACATATGAAATGTTTTGCTGTTAAAGATTGGTAACGTTAACTTCAACCGCGTTAAACGATCACAAGGTACATATTTAACTGTGTTAAAGACCACATTTGATCGTTGCAATCGACATTATGTTTCCTCTCTATTTACACACATTTATGCCCCAATATTTTCTCTATAGTTCCTAGAATGAATGAAACAGAAATTGTTGAGGTTATTTTGTCCAATTTTGGCCGTATATTTGCATAAAACTGTGGTATTTGAAGAAATTGTTAGTGTATTTTGAGGAATATCAGTTTAAAGAGTAGATTTCTCCCTTGTTGTAGAATACCTCTCAGTGTTATTTCTACTCTTTATTGCTTGTTAGCATGTGAGTTCAAATACATCATATTTACCTTCAAAAATATAACACAGTTAATAAAACTCACCTTTTTCGTAGCACGTCTGTTGTTTATTTTCGCTTTCTTTACAACCGGGTCAGCGATGACCACCGAGTTCGCGATCGCGGGTTAATCCGGGTGTAATTGATGATAACGCAGTTATGATGGACTCCTTTTCCACAAATATCATGAGAAGATACCGTGAAACTGGCAATTTCGGTGGCTTAGCTATTTATTCAAAATCTCTTATATCTGTTATCCGTCAGCCCCAATTAAAAACTGCGATGGACGAATCTATATGGGTACAAGTTCGGGGTAGGGGTTATTGACCTGAATGGACAGATGGACAATATTGAACACGACTAAATCATGCAATCAGCCTTGGCTATCAAATAAATAACAATATAGTACTGACGGGAGACCTGAATTCTGACTTGTTTAACTTAAATATTAATAAACTTATTGACACAATGAATCTATTCATTACAATTTGACTAACGTTATTGATAAAGCTACAAGAGTGACGGACCACAGCAGTACTTTACTAGACCCCATTATTATTACAGATACTATTCAGTATCATTATTCAGATGTTTTGAAAGTAAGGTCAGATTTAAGTAAGCATGATGCTTCAGTTATATTCATGAAATGTCCGAAATCTGAAACGAAATCTTTTCAAAGAGAAAATATGGTTATATAATCAGGCTGATTCTAATAAATTTTCTGAAAAATTAGATACAACAGACTGGAATGAACTCCTTTGTAGTGACGAGGATGTCCACGAAATGCGTAAGACATTTACTGAGACATTTTTTGTCATTGCAAGGGAGTGCATTCTAACAAAGACTGTTACAATACGGAACACTGACCGACCTTGGTTTAATAATGAAATTAGGAAGGGAATTAGGAAAAGAGACCGTTTTCGTAAAACTGCAATGAAATCTGGCAGACAAACAGATATTAATAATATAAGCAACAGAGAAATCGAGTTAATGATTAAAAAAATAGCCAAAGAAAATTTTGAAAAAAATCGACAATATATTTCAAAACCGAAAACATAATGGAAAATTTTGAAGATATTAATTAAATCGAAAAAAGTTTGTAATTGTATANCCCCCCCCCCCCCCCTTCAAAATATAATTCAAGACTTGGAATTTGAAGATGCAGTCTAAAGAGACGACGAGTCATGTAACCTATTAAACAAATATTATTGTTCGATTGACGCAAATGTTCAACTTCCCGATTTCCCTCGAAGAACCAACAATTTACTTAATAATTTTGTCATTTCATATTAGATCCGAATTAAGCATCAGGTCCAGACTTTATTAGCCACAAAATATTAAAAATTTCTCCAGAAAAAATAGCAATTCCACTTCAAATAATTTTTTATAAGTCAATTCAGCAATTTAAATATCCAACTAGCTGGAAGATTGCAAATGTATTATCTATCTTCAAGAAAGGTAACAATTCATTGCCATCAAATTATCGACCCATATCTCTTATTAGCTGTGTAGGAAAAATAATGGAAAGAGTTGTTTACAAGTATTTTACGAAAGGATATGGAGTAAATGAACATGAGACCATAACACATTTGTTAACTCCAACTGCAATAATTTTATGAGCTGTATGGCCATAAATATGTTTATAATCATTTTCATATGAATAACTTAAGTTATGAATATCAGTCAGGTTTTTTACCTTAAGTTTCTACTGTTCATCAGTTATTGGAAATGTATAATTGTGTACTAAATTCTCTAGAAAAGAAAGAAATTAATTGTTTTGTATTTTGCGATTTTGATTTTTCCAAAGCTTTTGATAAAGTTTGGCATAGGTGGTTGTTACATAAAATGAAATCTTATGGAGTTGAAGGAAATTTATAAGAATGGTTTATAAGTTATCTTTGTGACCGACTGCAAAAAGTAGTAATTAAAGATTCATCTTCCCAACTTTGCAGTCTTTCAAGCAGGGGTACCTCAAGGGGCAATCCTCGGTCCCTTACTATTTATAATCTATATCAATGATATTGCCCATAATCTTGTATCTTTAGGAAGACTTTTTGCAGATGACACGTCGTTCAACTATTCAAGTCATGACCAATAAAAATGTAATTGATCATGACTTTAAGGAGTTGGATTATTGGTCAAAACATGGCTGATAGAAAAAAAGAAGGGAAATGGGGAATGTGTCAAAGAGACAACGACCCAAAGGGGAGTAATAACAACTCAAAGCCACCACAAGATCTTCAATGAACGGTGAGAAAACCCCACACCCAACGGCAGGTCGGAGTCGGTCCCTGAACAAAGAGCAATCAAGTCCAGCGAAATAAACATCATCCTAGACTCCTATAGACATAAAGATAACTAACTAAAAAAAGGACAAGACACACAAAGGCTTCATCAATTCCTGACTTAGGACAGGCGCAAACCTGCTGCGGCGGGGTTAAACTAGTTTTATTGGATCCAAATCTTCCCCCTACAGCCAATGTGATAAATCAAAAAACAATCGTAACAACAGTAAAATTCAGTTGGCAACAGGACTGAGTCAGTTGTGAAAAATGAAACTGAAAGAACTAAATATACGGACAAAAGCATGAAATCACAAGAGACTACTAACAGTTAACTGACATGCCAGCTTCAGACCCATCACCAACTGACAAAGTAAGTTATGTACCCTCAGTATACAGCTTCCACCAAGATCCCTTCCTGTGAGGAGTTTAGCATTATGATTTCATGTATATACCGGAATACATAACCCGTGTCCATGCAATACAGATTTTAGAAATTAAGAGTGTGTTTAGTTAAATTGCAAGACCCTATCAAAAAATCAATGTTAATACCAAAGAAGGTCATACGTAATGGCTTGACGACAATACCGTAATTATAACCCTTATGAACTAGACGATTTAGAGGTTTTATAAGTTTAGGTATTTTTTACTCTTATGTAAGACATTACCTTAAAATAGGGGATTTGAAATACCAGCCTTGATTAGATGTTTACAGGTTGCATTGTATTTATGAACTAAGTCTTTATATCGATGATAAAATTTAGTGAAGGTTTTAACTAGTTTGTGATACGAAAACCCTGATGTAATAGTTTTTCAGTTATGAAAAGATTCCGTTCATTAAAATCGCAAACGTTATTACATACTCGAGCAAATCGAACAAGTTGAGATATGTAAACACCATATGATGGCGCTAATGGAACATCGCCATCCAGAAATGGATAATTAACTATGAGAAAAGAAAAATCATCCCTTTTATCATAAATTTTAGTATCTAATTTACCATTCGTTATATCAAAATTGATGTCTAAGAACGGACAATGATGATTATCAGAATTGGCTTTATTCAAAGTAAGTTCTTTAGGGTAGATGTCCTTATAAAACGTATATTGAAGTCGTCATTATTTAAAGTTAAAATATCATCCAAATATCGGAAAGTGTTGTTAAACTTTTCAATTAAATGCTGTTTAGATGGGTCTTTGCTGATGTTGGTCATAAACTGAGATTCGTAGCAGTACAAAAAGAGGTCCGCTATAAGTGGTGCAGAATTGGTACCCATAGGATTTCCTATGACCTGGCGATAAATACAGTTACCGAAACGAATGAATATATTGTCAAGTAAAAATTCAAGTGCTGAAATCATATCAAAACAATTCCAATTAGTTGAATTCTTTTGTTTTGTATTACTAAAATGTGTTTTAAAGGAATAAGAACATATATATTCACAATCGGATTTTTTGAATGCCCATTGAATAAGACGTATGAATTTTTCCTTTATAAGATTATGTGGTAAGGTAGTATAGAGGGTAGAGAAATCAAAACTTTCAAGGGATTCAAAAGGGGCATTATAAGCATTCAATTTATCGAGAACTTCCAATGAATTTTTTACACTCCAATAATGATTGACACCACTGTTTTCATATACTTTGTTACAGAAATTTATAACCAGATTTTTAATAACAGTCAAAGTATTAGTGAGTATAATAGAAACTTTAGTTGTAGAACAGTGACTAGATGACAAAATGAATCTAGATTTATATGACGTTTTGTGGAGTTTAGGAACCCAGTACATAGTTTGAACTATTTTACTATCAGGTTTAGCCTGTAAAGATGTGGCTGTTAGAAAATGTATGTTTGTAATTTCACTTTCCGTTAATTGGGTTAATTGAAAAGTATGTGAACTGGTAATTTTCTTTTTGGAGTACTTCTATATAATGTTTACGACAAACTATGATGATGTTATTAGCAGCCTTATCAGCTGGGACAAAAACAAATTTGTTTCCAAATTCTTAAAATTTCATTTGGATGCGAGAAACGGTGGGTTTATTTTTGTTGTCATAGCGGAAATGTTGTTCAAACTGTTTAATTCGGATATCGACAATTTTCATAATAGCATTAAAGAAAGAATCCAAAGATTTTTTGTCAACGTGTTCACGTTTAATCCAATTTTTACAATAAGTTTTAAGTGAGTCGTGGATGATATTACGACAATCTTTCCAATTAATTTTAGAAGGAAGCCTATATTTTGGACCTTTCTTTAAGAAATTAATAAGCTCTTTGTCCTGCAAGATGTTGAGATCTCCTGTGATGACATAGGAGCTAGGAGCATAGGCGTATTTTGAATTGTTGCAATTTCATGTATCAGGCACAGAATTGTTAATGTTTATATCTTTACAAACTTTACTGTAATTGAAGACGTACTGCCGGCTGGGTTTCTTGTATACGTAACAAATGATGGGAAGTTCTGTATTTTCGAAATAGCTAGGAATTTTTTCTTGAACCGAATGTCTGATGTCTTTTAATCCAGAAAAAAAAGAAATATTACTATTTTCGAATACCGAAACCCATCAACTTTATTTCACTCAAAATGGTAAGGATATCCAAATCATGAGTAGCCACAAGCACTTGGGAATTACATAAACTAGTGCTGCAAAATGGAACTTACATGTTGAAATTTAGGCTCTCTAGAAAAAATTATGAGAAATTATATATTATTTATATTAGGCCAATTTTCGAATATGCTTGTGAGGTTCGGGACAATTGTGGGGAAATAACTCTCATATTTGTCATAAAAATGCTCCTAAATATCTTTGTGATCTTATCCATCCGAAAGTACAAAGTACCACCGTTTACCATTTAAGAAACGGAGAAAACATTATTTTTTCATTTTGTAGATTGTCTGCAACTTATGAGTCATTGATCCCTTCAACCATACGTAATTGGAATAACTTGGATTTATCAACAAGAAATGTAGATTCTATTTCGAAGTTTAAAAGTGAGTTGAGGATGAAAAATAATATTTGTACAGTACCCATTTATTATGGTTTCGGTCCCCGTAAATTTAATATCATACTAACCCAACTTCGATGTCATGCTTCTTTCCTAAATAATGACTTATACAGAGTCAATATTATATGTAATCCTGCATGTCGTTGTTGTGCAATTCGCAAAGATTCTTACCATTTCTTTTTTGATTGTCCAAACTATACCCGTACAAGACATAACCTTTTGCAAAATCTCAGATGGTTACCAACTGATTGTTTTGTAAATCTCAAGCTCTTGACTTTTAAGCACGTCTACGAATATATTAAAAAGACTGAAAGATTTTATTAGTGTAACTCCCCAGGACAATACATACACATCATCAACCAATCCAACTTTATTCCGTTAGTTCATTGATCTTTCATACTCTCCTTTGTCTTAAATTTGTCTTTCCGTTTCATTTCAGCCTATACATAGACGAACTGAATACTATATTAACATGCTCTACTATTGTAATTATTGTATATTGTATATGGGAGAAGACTTTTATAAGTTGGAAAAACTTGTGTCTGATCCCCTTTGCATTTTGTGAGCAAAATAAATAAGTTTAAACTAATTTCAAATACAAGCAAAATAAAATGTTAGTAGATTCACATAAATTGGCTAGACGCTTCTCTGTCAATTATTTTTGAGAACGATGGATTCGAATTAATTCGCATTGTACGCTAAATACACTAAAAAGGATGATATGATTGAATATCAACTAAATTTGGAAATTGTGGTTTTTATTTGTTGATTACTCTATGACTGTGGACATTTCATCCATGATTTTGGAAAATAATGTAAATTTTGCGTTTCTATTTCCGTTCAAATTAGAATATTTCGGAAATTTATTTTGCATTCAATGAAAATGTCGTTTATACCTCGACATTAATACCGATGAATTGTAAAAATCCAGTCGAAATAAATTTGCATTCTGAGGTTCAAATAAATATTTCAGTTCTGAACTTTCGCATTAACATAACTTTTAACCATATCTGAAGCTTTGTTATAGCTTACCCTTAAAAAAAAAAAAAAAAAAAAAANAAATTAGCTGTGTGTGATTCTGTTTACCTAAAGTCGAAAAATAAGCGTCTTTTTGGACCTTGGGCACCCTATTATTAATTCAATCAATGCAAAAAGATAATATTAATCTGGAATCTAAGAAAATATCTTTTCAAATAAGCAACAAGTAACATTCAAAACTGTTTGGAGTTTGCCATTTCTCAACTCTTTAACTCATGAGTAATGTGAGACTTTTTCTATTACTTACCAAGGTCTGACAAAGGGTCAGACAAAATGTACGCTATAGCCATCACTTTGCGTCCGTCGTCCCGCCATCAAATTGTTATTTTTCTCTCATTTTTATCGTCACTGCTGCAATTGTCACTACAGAAGTTTTACGGTCGTCACCATGCATGAATTTACAGACCGCTACAATGTTTCTATTTCACAAATGAGAACAGATATCTTTAGGTAGATCCAGAGTTTGTTACCGGACTGACTAACACCGACTGTGACGAAACCGGACTTTTCACTGGCAGTGTGACGTGTGCCACGCGTGGAGCAGATCATGCTTACCCTACTGGAGCACCTGATGATACCTCAATATTGATAGGGGTTCACACTAATAGTGCTTTAGTTGTGTGGCGTTCTTGTTCATTTTTGTTTATTTGTTTTGTCTTCGTTATACTCTCTCAATTCGTGTTGGATGTAAATTTCCTTGATTTTGAATATATGATTTTAGAATTCCCCATTTCCTAGTTCTTTGGTATTCGCTTGCCGATGTATTGAAGCAAATTCAAATTAGCTTTACTGAACTGTATAGGAAGAACATATGAAAGGTTGATAACAAAGATTGTTCATTTCGATTGGATCTTACAAAAACATGGTTGCTAGTGAAGAACATACAAAGGGTTGCCAATTGTATTATTCACTTGTTTTTTCCCTATATATTACATATAAAACAACAGTTTTAGAAAATTTAATTTTGAAATGAGATCTAATTCGTTTTCATTGAAAATGTAACTGTTTAACTAAGAATCTAGTGATGCTTACTTGTTTATTTCAGTGTAATTTTCTGAACTGTAATTTCAAAGAATCAATGATTACCTTCGTTCTTTGTTATTTAAAGAGGAAGTGAAATCTTGAGGTCACAATTTTACTTGCATAAATAGGGAATTTCGTCCCTAAATTTTACACTTCATATTCAAATCGACGATTCTTTAAAATTACAAGCCAGAAATTTATGTCCAAATGAACAGCTAAACTTGACGAGATTGAGTTTATCAGTGAAACTTTATTTGAAATAGAATAAGAATTAACTTGACAATAATTGTTTGAAAATGCAGTTTTACATGAAATATATAGGAAACATGTAAGGAACGAATACTTTTACCACCCTTTGTAGCTTAACATTATACCCTATGGGAAAAACATCATATTTATTGATTAGCATATGGCTTAGAAGAGCCATACTAGCCGTGTGTCTAAGTCTCTATTTATTTAATCATCGCATGCTGTAAAAACCCCAAAAATCTGTAAAACCCTAACAATGCTTAATGTTCTCATATATTAGAATAATTAAAAATAGCTAGTATGTTAGAAAGTATTAAAGTGTAATTACAAAAACAGGACAACAGAAAACAATAGTTTCGTGTTTTTTTGCAAAAGGACGATAGGAAAAAAAATCATAATTACAAAAATAAGGGAATATGGATTAAATATATACATATCCCAACACAAATACATACACTATAAAGCAAATTGTACAACGTGCAGGGTTTAATTTTGATCTTCATCTTGACATCAAAATGAAGCGTTCAACGATAAATAAACACTTTGTCTTTTATTACCAAATCGAGCGGAATTACTTGCTAGATGTCGAGCAACGCTATATTCCCATTTAACAACATCCATATATGAAGAACGAAGAAAGGACCAAAAGACAATAAAATTATACATGACTAAGAGCACTCATCGAGTCAATCGTACGAAAACTTGGCAAAGTAATTCGGAGATGCGGGCATTATATTTTAGGTCATGGACTGAAATCGCTTTCCGTGAACCCTCACCTTCCCATCTAGACCGATTTTTTCAAAATAAAACATGTTAACACAAACATAATCTGCTCGCATAGACGGTAAAGGTCCATTTTTATAGCGAAAAATTCTTGTATTTTCGTTTAACCTTAGTTTCATCTTTTAAGCCCCATAATTATTTAATGACAAGTAATATGTACTGAAATTTGGTACCAAATTAAAGCTTATTTAATATCCCTTATAATGAACTCAAGTTGGAGCACGATCTGGGGATACAAAAAATGTACCCCTCCCCTGTAAAAAAATAGCGAAAATGACAGTTTTAGGCTGTCAGTTCCTTTAAGATAACCAATCCTCATCATTTGATCTAGTTTTTATGTCTAACTTATCAGTTGTGATACAATTTTGGAAAATAAAACCATTTAAGTCCATAAAATTTTGTTTTTTTCACAATTTTTACTTTATGGTCGTAAAAATCTGAATATATATTTAATAATTGCCGATGTAATAATGATTTATGATATGTTAGCAACACATCGTGTGCAAACATTTTAGTTTCCGACGTATTGTAGGTTCAGAAATGTCAAAATTAGCACCACTCCCCCTAAAAATTAAGAGAAAATATGAAATATTCAGGCTCTAAATGATTGAAGAATAATGTTTAATTGGAATTCTAGTGTGTATTTCACTAAAGCTGACATAAAGAAGATCATTTAAGTAGATTTAAACTTTTAAGAGGAATCTTTTTTACTCTTCTGCTCGAAATTGTATGCAAAATGATAATTTTCCGTTTTTCAGAATTTCTGCTGTTTTGACTTAGAATTGCAAATACTTCATGAAATTGATATATAACTTGAAAATGTTGATTAGATATCCTTTCATTATATCTAAGCCGTAAGAAAGTATGTTTTTTAACATTTTAGAATGACTCCCATAAATTACAAGCATATAACCCCTTACCACAAATACTTAACACAATTTATATCATTTTATTCATCTTGAAAAGCTGAAACATTGTAAAAAGGTCCAATAACATATCATTTCAAATACCAAAATACACAGAGACTCTCATATATAACAAATAAGATCATATGTGTGGTTCATGGGCAGTTATACAACAATTAAACTCGAATTTTGTAAAATTCCAAAATGCTGAAAAATCCCATTTTTCACGAAAATCGACCAGAATATGAATATTGAAAAATATAAAATGCACTTTTTAAAGAAAGTAAAACATTAGTACGCTTTGTTCATATAAATGTACAGACATATATTTTCTGGGGGTTTTTAAGCATCTTTTATTCGGTATTTAGACTCACATTGAACACTGCTTGTTCTTCTAAACATTGTTTTTTGATAACTTATATATCGGTAAGAACAATGAATTGGCATATCTGCATATAAATCTTCCAGATTTTCAAAATACAACTATTTAAAAATGAATTTTGGACAAATCTGAAATGCTGAAAATTCCCATTTGTCATCAATTCTGTACAAAATATTGAGTTTAAGCTGACTAGTGGGACTTAAAATGACAAATCTGGATAGAAATTATGCAACATTGTTATATTCAATGCAGATTTTGTTGTGTGGTTATTTTTTGCGAATATGGTAAAAAAATGACTATCATAGGGAAAATGTGTTGGGGTAGGGTTAAGTCTTTCGGTAATTAGAGTCACATTAAACACTCCAAGTTTTCTAAACAGTGTTTTAAGATAACTGATGTATCGCTTAGAACAATTAAATGGCATAGTTGAAGATGAATACTCCAGATATGACATAAATTACGATTTAACAATGAACTATTGGAGCAATCTGAAATGTTGACAATTCCCATTTTACATCAGCTTGGGCCAAATATTGAGTTAAGGTCAACAAATGGCTGTTAAAATACCAAATCATGATGTAATTCATGCAACATTGTCAAATATAACACAAATTTTGCGTGTTCTAGTTATTTTTTATGCGAACTTAGACAAAAAAATTGACAATTTTACGGAATATTTGTTGGGGTAGGGGCAATATTCTCTGTATTCAGAGTCACATTAAACACCCCTTGATATTCTAAACAATGTTTTCAGACAACTCATGTATTGCTAAGAACAATAAATTGGCATATCTGCAGATATATCATCCAGATTTGCCATATATAACGGGTTAACAGTGAACTTTGGCCAAATCTGAAATGTTGAAAAATCCCATTTTTCATCAATTTCGGGCACAATGTTAAGTTTTAGTTAACAAATGGCTGTTAAATTACCAAATCGTGATGTAATTCAGGCAACATTATCATATTCAACACACATTTTGCGTGTTTGAGTTTATTTGTTGCGAACATACACAAAAAAAAGAAATTTTTAAGGAAAATTTATTGGGGTAGGGGTAAGATTTTCGGTATTTTGAGTCACATCAAACACTTCTTGTTTTTCTTAACAAAGATTTCAGACAACCAATGTATCGATTAGAACAATTAATTGACATATCTGCAGATATATTCTCCTTATTTGGCATTTTAATGATTTAACTGTGAAATTTGGGCAAATCTGAAATGTTGAAAATTCCCATTTTTCATCAATTTTAGGCAAAATATTGAGTTTAAGTCAACAAATGGCTGTAAAAATACGGAATCATTATATAATTTATAAAACATTGTCATATACAACACACATTTTGCGTTTTCTGGTTATTTTTATGCGAACGTAGACAAAAAATTGACAATTTTACAGTAAATTTGTGTAGGGGTAGGTTTTATTGATGTATGATGTTTATATTACATAAGAATGGCCATTATTTGTAATAGTTATAAAGCACATATAATAAGCTTTCATTTGATACTTTCTATGATATTTGTTTACTAAAAAGTTATATTGGGCAAAAGAATGACAAAATTTAGTCAAAATCGGAAATATTCAAAGATCAATTTATTTGGTAAACATTATGTAAACATGCTTTATATTCAAGAAAATTGACTTAAAAACTAAAAACCATTTTTCAGAATTGGGAATCGAGATACTCTTCGGGTTATTTAGACCATCAAACTTGCGCAATTTCAATAAAAATATCTAAATTTTCCTCAATATTTCATAGGTGTAGGGGTACGTTTTATGGCGCTATGGAACGTATTAGGCATAGAAATTGTAAAACTTTGGGTTCTTTGTAAAGCTTATACAATAAGCAATCATTTGATGTATGGTTTTATAACTAGGAAGCATTTGGCCAACATTTTGAAGCAACTGAAAGAAAAACTTGACCGAAAAACGAAATTTTCCTAAATTTCGGTAGGTGGGTCTAAAAATGGACTCTATTCTACCAGTGCGTGCAGGTTATGCTCGTTTTAACATGTTTTATTTTGAGGAGGGGATGTATGCAGACTTAAAAATGGGTGGGGTTGGGAAGTGGGGGATGCACGGGGGGTTATTCCAGCACACGGACTATTTACAGATGTTCAGAATAATATCGGGCAATTTTCGAGATTGCAAAATTTCGCGATTCGTTCCCCGTAGGTCTTGAATTTTAGCGGTCATTAATTTTCGCGAATGGAAAATTGTATAAAGGAAATATATGTTTGAAGGTATACTGACTCTAATTTGCGAGTTTTTATTTTCGCGGTTCCAGCATTCTCGCGAATATATCGAAAATTAGAATCTCGGGGAAAATTACCCGCTATATTGTATTAATAAAAGAAACAATTTATGAAACCGAAAACAATAGCATTACTAAAGCATCATAATAAATAGAGGTTCCTCACTGTGTTGAAGACCGTACGATGACCCCTAGATGCTTTGTTTTGGGTCGTTTTAACCTGGATATGGGACGTTGTCTCCTTGTCATTTACCCCATTTCCTTTCTTTTTCATATAACATGAACACAACATAAAGCAGTACAAGAGCACACATCAAATAAAAAGGTAAATTTGAAAGTGAGATAGCGGTGAAAAATAAGTTCCATTTAAAGCGCTAAAATAAAGCTAGTTAGATGAGTAGCAATAAAACTACCAATTGTTCATCAGAATAAAGTAAACGACGTACTGTATGGACACACTTCAATACATTCACAATGCAGACAACGTAACTGACACTACATTTTAAAGACTATGTTGCCGAACAACATATTTTTATGGAAACACTTCCTTGCACTGCTGACCATTTATAAAAGACCTGCACAATATGATTAAGTAAAAGACTTACATGCACACCTAAACATATCCTAGAGCTTTACTATACTTCAGACTACAAAGACAATGACAGAGATTACTGCACACAGCAGGAGGAGTTAACCAACCCAAATATCAGTATTCTGATGTATAGATACTAAAGTCCAATATACCGACAAGGACTACTTACAGTATCAGAAAACACTGATACTGCTTCCCAAATTACTGCATCTTGATTAGTCAAGACAATGTCCCTTCGAATGATATATGATTTTTATTTTGTGTTCAATCTTCTGAAACTGTTATCCAAATTGTATGAACATTATTTATTGGCTTAATTGCTTTAGAAAAGTCAAATGAAACAAGATAACTTTAATGTTGTAATTTATTTTTTGCTCAAAATTAGTATTTTCTTATAACAATTGGAAATCGAAGCCTTGGAAACTGTTTTTTGTCATTTAGCGTTTTGCTTTTTGATGTTGATTTTATTATAAACTAAACATCAACACTTCATTAAGCAATTCATTGAAAACTTCATCCAGATCAAATGCACAAAATGTATTTTAATGAACAAATAAAAGGATATAGAGTAAATGAACATATGACAAAATCCCTATAATTACATGGTATAAAGATTAAGCAAATGGAACGACGCTTTCATTGTTATTCTTCATCTTGAAGTCACCATTAGGCCTTCAACAAAGAGCAAACACTCTGACCTGATAGCAAGTTCAATACAGCCCCTAGCACCGATTTAAGCGAAATTCACTTGCTAAATGTTGAACAACGCAACATCCATGTATCCACTGTTTTACATACTTTTTGTCAGGGATATGGGGTAACATATCGTGCAAAGTTCTATTACAAACACTGTCACCCGTTGCCGACAAAGAGACCAATAGACAATATAACATATAAACGATCACAGGGCACTCATCGATTGATTGTAGGCAAATTTGGCAAGTAAAATCGGGAGATGTTGGCAATATATATACAGATGGCCAGAAAAATAGCTTAATTTTTTCAAGACCAGAAAGCCAAATGTTGACCTAAAGCACGGTGAATCTCTTTTTAATGATGAAATATGTTTTTGTTCTTAAAAAATACAAAAAGGATTACTTAACCTGTCAATTCGGCGAAAAGGCTACACATTAGAACGGCAAAAAAGTATTTTAGGCGCGCATGTTCCTATAATGTGTTTTAAGCGCGAACAAGATAATGGACGGTGCTGTCATAGGGATCCCCAGTTGAATGAGAATAGAAAATATTCTAACTAATTAAAAAAAAAGTTTTTAGTTGAATTTGATAAAATTAAAGTAAAAATTCAGAGAACAATGTGACAACCTTGTGTATCGTTACAATAGTAGTGCTGTTAGCTACGGATATTTTGTATTAGTTATATAAATTTACACGGGGTATAAAGTCTAGTTTCATTTTTGGATTGATGCAATTAAATAATGCGATTTCCGGTGGGATGCGAGGATAAACACAACAACATAACACGCCAAGGTAGGTTAATATCTTTTTGTCTCTCATACAAAGAACTTTTCGCCTTAATGAATATGCCCATTTTTGACATATCGTCAAAGGCTTTCTGGAGCCGCATTGATTTTTAAAAAATGCTTTCTGGTTTTTGTTACAAATGGTGTCAAATACAGCTACTGTTGTTTTCTTTTTATGTTATATTGTCTACATCACGAAGAATCATTTATCTTAAGCCAATTGATTTTACGCCATAGCTAGATTTTGAAACATTCAAAAGGGTTTTCAACTTTTATAACCTTTATTCATACAACTCATTGTATAAACAGATAATACCTTAGAATAAAACCTTTCTCGGCTGGATGCAAGTGGGACAAGACAATTTTGGTTGGATTTGAAGTTCTACCTAATGAGAAAATTATGTATGGTGATATATAAATTGTTGTACTTAGACGTCATTGTTGGAGTCCTAATGGTGACTTCAAGGTGAAGAAGAAGAACAACAAAAGCGTTGTTCAGTTGCTTGGTTTTATCATGTATAGACTTTGACTCGTGTGTATTTAGTCAATATCATTTAATTGTTTACCTGTCGATTTAATTAAGCATAATCATATTCTGCATGCATGCATGTACAATTTAGTTATACAGTTGGGCGCAGTCATAACCTCTCATCCAAGTTAACTCTTAGTGAACTTAGAAACAATTCTAAGTTAACTTGAAGTTAACTTAGAGAAGACGTAGAACAGTTCTAGAAACGGTCATAAAAACGGTCATTTTCTAAGTTAACTTAGAACAGTTCTAAAAGCAGTCATACGGAAGATCATGACTGCTTTTAGAACAGGTTATGACCGTTTTTAGAACAATTCTACTTGATGACTGCTTTTAGAACAGTTCTACTCTATGACCGCTTTTAGAACAGCATTTGAAAATGACTGCTTTTAGAACAGTTCTTGACAATGACTGCTTTTAGAACACTTTTCTAGAGCAGCTCTAAAACTGTTCTAGAACAGTTCTAAGTTAACTTAGAGCAGTCATTAGAACAGTTCTAAGTTAACTTTGTGAGAGGTTATGACTGCCCCCAACTGTACCCTGCTTCAGAAAGAGGCACATTCTCCGTGTCATTGCTGATTTTTATAACCTCTTCCGAAGCAAAAGGGGTTGTACTATTTTACCAGTGAACGCCATTTTGAGCAAAAACAGTACATTATTTGAATACCCGAGGGCGTCAATCATAAATTTGACGGTCAAAAATGCAGTTTATAGGTGACGCGAAGAAGGACCTGTAAACATATATTGTGACCGTCCAATCAAGACTCATGTACTCGGGTATTCAAATAATGTACAGTTACGATATTTTAATACAACTACGCAAATTTATGTCGTTTATTTGTGTGAAAAAGGCACAAAATAAAAATTCCGCGATTTGACGTCATTTGTAGCTTGTTATCATTTGTTTGTTTTGTCATTTGACGTCACTGTAGCTGTCTTACGTCCTTGTTTCGTCTTTGTTTTTATCTATTACCGTTTTTGCCATGTCTTTGGACTTCGATTTTTGTAGTCTTCGCTTTCCTTGTTCCTTCGGTATTCTTCTGCCGTTGTTTTTTGTCTTTACAACGTAAAACTGTCATGTCTTGAACAGTATTTTCACCAATGTTTGCTGTACGCTTCAAATCGTAAGTAAATTGAATTAATAGATTTTTGAAAGTCAATGTCATGTTTTATTTTGATTTATTAATGAAATTCAGAAGATTCAACCTTCAGTGTTTCAAAATGGCCACCAAATGGCGGCAAAGACTTTAAGTGGATGTCCTACTATGGTTCTACTATGTCCGACGGAGTCATGTAGCATAACTGACGGTAAACTTTGACCAGCCAAATCGTCTGTTGCATGAATGTTGCATTAGAGTCCGTCATATCTTTTGTCAAGCTTTTCTGTGCAAAGGTAATGATACAAACTTCAACTTTGTCATTAGCTTGTATAGTCATGCCATATTATGGGATACATTTTCAAACCTGTCGGGTTACTGCCATCCATTTACTGACTTCATTATTTTTCCGTCATTCCGTCACAACTTTTATCAAGCTTTTTTTCTGCAATTTCAAACTTGAAATTCTGTCTGTAGCTTTGTGTAATCGTTCCGTATTTTTATCAACTTAGTCAATTTTCCATCATTCCATCCACACGTAACAAACTTGATGAAAACTTGAAATTTTGTCACAAGCTTGTATAGACTGAAATAAAGTGGGATGGGTTTCAATTTTTAGCTCACCTGACCCAAAAGGTCAGTGTGAGCAATTGCCATCACTTGGGGTCCGTCGTCCGTCCGTCTGTCCGTCTGTTAACTTTTCATATATTTATCAACTCCTCTGAAACAACTGAAGGAAATTCAACCAAACTTTACAGTAATTTTGAATGGAAGGTCCTTAACAAAGATTGCTGATTTTATTCCGATCCGATAAAAAACATGTCCGCCAGCACTGAACTTATTTTAACATTGGACCTTATGGGAAAAACGTCATTTTTATCAACTTCTCTTAAACCACTGAAGCAAATTCAACCAAACTATACTGGAATGATGTATTGAAGGTTCTTAAAAATATTGCTCATTTCGTTCCGATCCGACAAAAAACATGCTCGCCAGCACGGAACATGGTTTAACATTGAACCCTATGGGAAACTTCTCCTCTTAAACCACTGAAGCAAATTTAACCAAAAAGCAAGTTGAAATAAATGTATAGAAGGGCCTTTGCATAAATTACTCATTTCAATAGGTGCCAATGGATGACATATCTTTACATTAGACCCCATTGGTAAAAAACATAATTTTTGGTCATGCATGGCATAGTAGCATTTTGTCAGATGAGCAATACAGGCTCAGTCTCTGAGCCTCTATTTTTATATAACTTTCGGTTTACCATGGTAAATGGTTTTCATTGATTTGCATTTATAGAGTAACTTCTATCAAGCTATTCCATACAATGGTACTTGATACAAACTTGCTGTCTTATCAAAAGCTTTACATAGTCATTCTACACTGCTGGCTGCACCAACAGACACGCCATGACAACACTTTCTGCCTATAGAATCAGTCAACATTTGAAAGCTTAAGCATTAAAGAATTTGTTTTTCGTCAAAGATTTCTCTACAATATTAAATAAAACATTCTGGAACAATTTTTTTTATAACCATTCTATATTGTAAGATGCATTTGAAATCTGTACATGACCTCGTACATGTACCTAGAAATTGAAGTTGAGAGCGGGGTATTTCTAGTAAGAGGATGCTCATAGAATTGTTTATAATTTTTCTCTCTTCCCATGATCTACAAAGTCAATGTACAGTATTTGATATTTGGAGAACAACTTCAGAATTGCAGATACTATTTAATGTTGCTCGAATGCTTCAAGATTAGTCTTGCCTTTTTCTGTTCGAAAAGCGGGGTTATTATTTTTTTTTGTATTTATAAGCTAATAAATGTTTTAATTTGGTTGATATCTCATGTTCAAC
Source organism: Modiolus philippinarum (assembly GCA_002080025.1). Lineage (NCBI taxonomy): Eukaryota > Metazoa > Mollusca > Bivalvia > Mytilida > Modiolidae > Modiolus > Modiolus philippinarum. The sequence goes on along the minus strand of MJUU01003786.1, from coordinate 38,741 downwards.
TTTATCGGTCTTAATTAGGGTAGATAACTCTAATTGAATTACCGTGATTTAACTGCTCAACTGCTGACGACCGTATTATACATAGGGAATAATACATGGCAAAATCCGTATCACATGACGTCTCATCCCGAGTTACCAATATCTGCACGAGGGCCTCTGGCATGTGATACGGATTTTGCCATGTATTATACAGTTTATCATATATTTAAACAGAGGACTACTAATCCGAAAAATACTGTCAAAAATTGAAATCGGAAAGAGAAAATGCATGTATTTTATATAGAGGAAAATTTCAAAAAGGGCGGAAAGGAGTAGAAGTTTTGGACTAAATGTAAAGGCAAAAAGTTTGCTAGAAATTTTAACTGATCCTCACAAAACAATTTCACCCCAAACCAATCTTTGTTATCCCCCCAAAAAAATTGTTTGCCCCCCCCAAATTTTAACCCCCGAAAATTTTTTTTAATAAAAAAAGTAAAATTTAAATTAAAAATATCTAAAAAGGGTTTTTAGTTTAATAATATTTTATTGCAAATAAACAAAAGGATTGGACACAAGTTATACCAACTTAGTGCAAGTCCTCTCCTTACAATATAAATATAATCAAACGACAGCAAGGCAAATAATAATTAACATAATAATTTACATTTTTTTGAAACAATATTTTGAAAGAAATAGAAAATCTAGACAAGAAAAAAAAATACAACAGAAGAAATTGGCTGAGATCAAGAACTGACTTGTACCTAAAAACGTTTAGTTTGATTGATATATGATCGAACCTTTTGAAATATAGATGAATTTGTCTGGTCATCGTAGTCATCATTTCCGAAAAGTAAAATTTCGATTTGAAAATTATTAATATCAATACCACTGAGCAAGACTGTTCTCTGGTTTATGTACAATGGACATTCAATGAAAAAATGGAAAGCATCTTCATATGGAGATCCACAATTACAGCTTGGATTACTTATAACATTTATTCTTTTTAGATATGCATTTAGTGAGCTACACTGATACCTAAGTCTGGTATGTAGGATATTCAATTTCCTAGGACCTTCACCAAAGTACTCCGGAGCTTTAAAACTCTCCTTTTTGATTCGTTTTTTGAAAATTGATAATGTAGGGGAATTACGCACAGATGAATCTAATTTATTCCAAAGTCTAACAGACGACGAGACAAAAGAGTTGTCGAAAATTCTTAACCTACATCTAGGAGTAACATAGTAATCACTTGTCCTTACATTATATGTATTAATATCGGAAGTTAGGGGAGGGCACAATTACTCAGGTATTCAGGACACATTCTATGATGCATTTTATAGAAGGTTGTTATTTTTCGACATTGTCTCCTATTTATTAGAGGATCCCAACCTGTTTCAAAATATAGCGACTCTTTACTAGCAGCTTCTAATTGGACCTGTTCTAGCTTTTCAGCATTTTTTTTTTGTCACATAAATTTTATTGATCAAAACATAAGTTTACAAAATATTATGCATTTTACATTTTTGTTAACAGTTTGTATATTGTGAAAAAATAAAATTTGTATACAAGTTAGTTTTGTAACATAACTGTTTATATTTTTACATATAATAAGCAGCATATAATAAATGTTTTTAATGCATATGTTCACCTCTCAGACCAAAAACAAGTTTTTCACAGATTCCCATTTTCTTTGAATGTTTTGTTCCTGTCTTGGCGTACAAAGATATAATGATTTTAGGTCTATATTTCGATAATATTTTAGATGCTCTAAACATTCTGTCCAATTAATCATTTGCTTTTTAATCCTGCAAACATATATATAATATCTTATGATAATGAGACATATGTTTAGAATTTCACTGTCTAAATCAAACAAGACTCCAAGAGTGCATGCAACTGGTGAGATATTAAAAGTTATGCCACACTTGGACTTCAAGTTATCAGCAAACTGAAGCCAAAGAGAGCGACCAAAAGGACATTCACTGAACAAGTGGATTAGAGTTTCCTTAGTCTCAAAACAATAACTACATAATTCAGAGTCGGACAGACCACATTTCATCAATTTGCTGTTAGTATATAAAATTCTGAGATTTATCTTATACTGAAAAGATTGTAGTTTTGTATTAAATATATTTTTGAAAGGAACCTGGTAAAATAGGTCCCAATTTTCGTGTATCTCATTAAGTCCTATATCTAATGCCCACTTGTTCTGTGAATGTAAAGGTTTTTCGAACACTTTTTCTTTAAATAAATTATAAAAAGGTTTCACAACCTTTTGGCCAGCACTCATTAGCAACATATGTTTGGAGATTATTTCATTTAATTTATTTGCATGATTATTACGCAAAACCAGTTTCCACTCTGTTGGAATTGCAAGTAGCAGGCCATGGTATTCTTAAAAATTAGTTTTAATATCATATTTATTTTTTAAGTCGTCTAAAGATAGAAAGCTGCCATCTTCTTTAACTAAATCATTCAAGAAAACTATTCCAGATTTGACCCAATGAGAGAGAAAGATTGGATGACCGCCAACCTTAATCACCTCATTGTGCCAAATAGACTGAGACAATATGTCTTCAGGGGCTGTGGATGGGTCTTCCTTAATAGATGCCCAAATATTGATTACATTCTTCCAAAACGGATTAAATTTTTAAGGCACCACCGGTATAATGCCAGAAATTTTCCTGACCAAGATCATCCAACACATCTGACAAAAGTACTTTCCATGGAGCCATATTATCTGGATCCAGGACTCTCTTTATCCAGGAGAGTTTAAGTGCATGACTAAATGACAAGACATGGGGCATTTTTAGACCCCATCTTAATAATTTCCAATAATAGTGTTGCGTTAAATCTCATCAATTTTACCATTCCAAAGAAATTTATAAAAAATGTCCTGGATTTGTCTAACAATATGTGTTGGAGGATCGGGAAGAACAGTAAAAGGCTGCACCAGAATCGGAAGAGCCAAAGTTTGTATTACTGTAACTTCACCCAATAATGAAATGTTCCTTAATGACCAGTCACTCAGTAGTTTTTTATTTTTTCTATACCATTAATAAAGTTATCTACATATTTGTCCGGTTTACCAAGTGAAAGATGAATACCTAGTAACTTAAAATTGCCCGAGTGATTCCAGCTGATATGTTTTTCTGTTTGGAGTTCTTCTCCACAGCCCCTTCTTGCCCCAATCCATACAGCTTGGGTTTTATCAAAATTTGCCCTTAGACCAGAACATGTAGAAAAAAGTTCAATTTTATTCAAGGCATAATTTAATGAATTTACATCATCATCTAATATCAATGAAGAATCATCAGCATACTGACTTATCACAAACTCAGAATTATTCATTTTTACCCCAATAATATTAGGTTTAATTGACGCACTAAGAAGTGCCACAGATAAAATAAATAAATAAGGAGATAGAGGAACTCCTTGACGGACCCCCTTTCAATACTAAAACGCTCTGAAAGATGTCCATTATTCAATATACAGCTTTCAGAATTATGATAAAATGTTTTAAACCAATAGAGTATGGATGGACCAAATCCAAAAAATTCTAAAGACTTGATGATAAAGCCCCACTCTAAAGAGTCAAAAGCTTTTTCGAAATCTAATAATATTAGTATGGCAGGGGTATCTTCTTCATCACATCTTTCAATAATGTCGCATATCAGTCTTGTGCACTCCGCAATGAAACGACCTTTCATAAAGCCCATCTGTGTATCAGAAATTAATTTTTCCAATACCTTTTTAAATCGGAGTGCAATTGCAGAGGCACAAATTTTATAATCAACATTTAACAATGAAATTGGACGCCAATTTTTCAGATAAAATTTAGTCTTGCCGTCTTTTGGAAGACATGTGATGACACCTTGCCTCTGGGAAACAGACAAACAGCCTCCTTCATATGCTTGATTAAAAGATCTAATGACAAAGTATTTTAAATCAGACCAAAAAATTTATAAAACTCAACAGTAAAGCCATCAAGTCCTGGTGACTTACCATTTTTCATATTTTTTAAGGATATAAGCATTTCTTCTGGTTTTAAGTTACCTTCTAAGTTTTCACTTTCCTCATGAGTAAGCTTACTAATAAAAGGGTTATTTTTCATCAAAAAAGGTGTGATAGTGCTCAGTGACCTTCATGCCTTTAGTCGCATATAAATTCTCATAAAATATTTTTTGTTGTTTTAAAATTTCATCTTGACTTGTAATCACAATACCATCATCTATAATAAGTTTCGGAATAAATTTTTCTGTAAAGTGTCTCTTTTCAAGATTACAAAAATACTTACTACTTCTTTCGCCTTCCACACTCCATTTTGCTTTAGATCTTAAAATAATGCCCCTAATTTTATCCTCCCTTAATTTTTTAAGTTCTGTTTCTACTATATTAATTTCCTCACTATTATCTCCTCCTGTTACCTGTAATTCTCTAAGTCTGAATTCAAGATTTTGTGCATTTTAATCTCTCTCCTTTTTCTTAAAGGATGAGTAGGATATAGATTTCTCTCTAATAATGAGCTTGAGAGTTTCCCAGAGCAATTGGTCATCAATATTATAACTTGTTTCAAACAGATTTTCAGTGTCATCAACCTTATACTGGTTAAGCGTATCATTAATACACTCTTTTACAATTTTAATATATTCCTCGTCATATAATAAGGAGTTGTTAAACTTCCAGGTCCCCTTTCCCCCGATTATGTTCACTAAAACTCAGTACAATATGAACTGGGGAGTGGTCCGACCGATATAAAACACCTATATCTGCTTCGGTAATAAATGCTTGAAAATCAGATGATGTCAAGAAATAATCTAAACGCGCTTGTTTTTTGTGGGGGCCTCTCCGGGAAAACCTTTTAGAATCTGGATTAAATTCTCTAAATGTATCTATCAAATCCAATTCGTCCATCATTTTATGAATCTGTTTTTGAGACCTTTCATTATTTTTATGAATATAATTTAAAGTTTCTAAGATGTAGTCCTGTGGAACATTCCAATCACCATTAACAATGACAAATGAATTTCCTAAGGATTCAATATTTTGCTGTACTTTACTAAAAAATGCTGGACTGTCATTGTTAGGGCCACAAATAACTGCCAAAGTAAATTGATAATCCTGAATCTTTAGACTCAACATTAGAAAATTTCCTGTATCATCATAAAGTTCTTTTATGATACAAAATTCAAACGAATTCTTAAAAAGTATAGCAACTCCTCTACTGTTTGTGGTATAAGAGCAAAACCTTGACTCATAACCCCATTCCGATCTCCAATAAGCTTCTAATTCCTTTTTGCAATGTGTGTCGACCAATAAAGTTATATCGTAATTTTTCCTGCATCTCAAAAATAAATCTTGACGCTTTACTTTATCTGACGCCGAACCCCGACAGTTAATGCTACCTATTTTTAACTTAACCATATTCTAAAAAATAGTATAATAAATATTTACAAAATTTGGTACATGTACATTTGAGACAGGTGACAACAGTTATAATGTAAACATTTTGATCAAGATTTTCACCCCATATATAATCCCACTTCACCCATTCCAATTCCTTCCTTCCCATGGTATAGTTTAACACCAAAAAAATATACTGAAAAAACATGAATCAAAACCGCTCAAAAGACCTCTTGTTAAACATGTATTTAAAAGTGTTAGCCACCCTCAAAAATTTTGTCTGACATCTTACATCCACCACCCCCAGTACTAATACGATGAATAAACATGAACACAAAGAGCATGTCAAGTCAAAGACATAGAATTATCGTGCTTTTCATGAAATTAAAAAAATCCACACTAATGAAGATTATCAATCCCTCTGATTATTGCAAATACAACTTTCATCCCCCCCACCCCCCAACAACACACATCATGACTTTGGTCTTTTGAATGTCAATCACTGATATATCACCTTGAACGAACCTAACTAGACTTGAATATATTCATGTATATGATCAAAGGTTAAGGTCATGACTTAAGGTCAAGGGTAATCAAGGTCAAGATCCAAGAATACAGAGTAATGATCACCACTGCAGACACCACCTTATTTTTATTTTATTTTTTGTGGTCATGAAAATATACCGGTGAATGTGTGTGTGTCCTACATATATGAGAAGGATTAATAATAAATCCGCGATTACTCTCTTGGTATTATCTGAAAAACATTTATAAAATAAATATTGCTGCGGTCAAGGAAGTGGCAAAACTTTTATTGTAATGAAGTCAAAATTAAAACCCAAGCTTACACAAGTCTTTTAAATCATTTTGTACAGGAATGTAGCAACATGAAATTTGCATAAATAAGGAAACTTTTTTGGAGCTGACCTGAAAGCGTGTTTACATCTCCACCATGTTCCGGAAGCTCGCTTTTCATCATCTTTATTATAACACCCATCCCATACCTCGCATGCATATTCCATTAAGGGTCTTACATATGTAAGATAAAATATTTGATAAAGTTCGTTTCGAGAGGGTAAATTTTAGTTTTCGAAGAACATTTATTTGTTTGAAAGCCGATTGTACTATATTTTCAATATGCATTGACCAAGTTCCATTTGAAGATAGCGTAACACCCAAGCGCTTATGATCTTTAACCTTTTCAACCGATTCCTGTATAAACTTAATATCTATATTAGGTATTTCATTATTTGTAATAACAAGAGCCTTTGTTTTCTTTGGATTGAACTCAACAAGCCAAGTCAATGCCCAATTGTTAAGTCTTCGCAGGTCTTCGTTTAATTCAATTTCCATATTTAGAAAATTATCTCCAGAGTACATTAGTGAAGTATCGTCAGCGAACAATCTTGCTAGGTTTGTCACATTAACTGTTACATCATTAATATATATAAGGAAAAGTAGTGGACCAATTATCGAACCTTGAGGTACAACAGCACTAAAGGACCTAAGATATGATCTTTCACTATTTATACAAACGAACTGTTTTCGGTTAAACATATAATCTTCCAACCAATTTAATAGGGATCCTGTTACTCCATATGATTTTAATTTCATCTTTAAACCGGCATGCCATACTCTATCAAAAGCTTTTGATATATCACAAAATATTATAATATTGGACATGTGATTATCAAGATTTTGACAAATTTTATGATATATTTCTAATAACTGGAAGACCGTAGAGAGACCCTTTAAGAAACCGGACTGATATGCATACAACATGGAGTTTTCTATAACATTATTATGAATATACTTATATACAGCACGTTCCATAACTTTACCTACACAATTAGCAATAATATTGGTCTGTAATTAGATGGATTGCTTTTATCTTCCTTTTTAAATGCAGCAATCACTCTAGCAACCTTCCAGTTAGACGGAAATTTTTCATTTCTTAGAGAATGATTAAACATAATTGTTAGGGGTTTACATATTGTTTCAGGCGTAGCTTTTAACATTTGGTGACTTATCGAATCATCTCCACAAGCTTTATCGATTTTTAACTTTGAAGAATTTCTTTAACGTCTCGTACAGTAATGTTAATTTCAGATAATATAGCATTCGTTCTGGGTGACAGCGCGGGTGGGTCGCGGTTATCATCGTTTAGTGATGATTTGCTTTTTCTTTATCGCTATACGCAAAGGTATTTGTTACGCTATCAAGTAGGGTTGGAATTGTAAAACTTGAGCAAGTTCCTTTTAGAAGTCTTTTAATTAAAGACCAATAGGACTTTGGATCGTTTTTGGAATATGAATCTACTAATTCGTCAGCACTAAGAAAAAATTGTTTGCGCGAGTACTTAATCGTGTTATTAACTTTGGTTCTTTGTGTTTTATATTTTTTCACAGAAGTAAAACAAGGATTTTTTCTCGATAAAAAAGGGGTTATAAAAAAGGGTATGTGATAAAGGGTAAGCCATGCGATAAAGGGTATGCGATAAAGGGTATGACGTCATAGTGTGAATACGGAATGAACATCATGCACTGTATCACATATTCAAAACGTCTGTATTTATTACTAAACATGTGATAAATATTTGTAAAATATAAAATTCAATATCATTTGAATTAATGTATCTTTTACATTTTCTTATAGAATTTCTTATAATATTTATATACTCAACAATATTTTAATAATATCTGATGACGCTCATTACCAAAAATCTTTAAATTTCATCTAAAAAATTATTTATTTGCATATTTTCAATGAACAGTAAAATCTATAAATTTTTCATTTTGACATGAAACGATCAACATAACTGTCCTATTTCCTGAAGTGAAACTCCAGATGTACACTTAAATCTACCTGTAGATCACTTAGGGGCAAACCTGTGTAATGAACAGGACAAGACTGGCCAAGAATTTTATGACCTCCTTTACCTTTTTTGTGATAAACAATCAAGCGATTGCGTAATCATTGATACAGGCTGATGGTGTTCTTCTACAACTAATATATGTACACTGGGATGCAAACATTCACCTGACAAAATACCTGTGCATAGACACAGGGAATTTACATTGCACGTATTGTCTCTGATAGTGAAATAATTTAGCTGAAAGCACGGCTAAAAGATGTCAAATACACGTTTTTGGGGCCAAAATAAAAGCTTCATGTTTATACACGCAAGATATATTTTTTATAGTCAGGAAACTATAACATAGAAAGTATGCTAGAAAAACACAACATAGATACTTCCGGTTCAAGTTACGCCATGTTAAATTGCAAATATTGGGCAGGAGAAGGCAAACTTTGAATGAAATTGGACGAGACTAAATCTAAATTAAACTGAAACAAGTACGATTCTCTATTTAGATGAACATTTCAGGAATATGCAGATATCTGCAAAACGCTTTAAAAGTATGACATTATTAAGATATAACCGTTCTAAGAGACAAGGGATTTCGGTATTTTAGTTAAAATCTACTAGCGATATCAGGCCAAAACAACAACATTTTCAAATACTTAGGGACGTAATTTATATTTAATTTAAACTGACATCAATGTGATAAATAGTTCCAAAAATCATTATAGAACATCATGCGATCTGCAAAATAATGCAAAAATGTTTCAATAAAAAGTTATTTGACATTTTGTTCATCATGTCGTGATTTATCTATGTGGCCTTTACAGTCTTAATGTTACCGGAAGTTACATCATACAAGTCACGTGAAGTCCATTCTTTTGGATATGAGTTTGAAAATATAGATTATCATCCAAGTCCATCCAACGTTCTTGAGTCTGGTCTTTACAAAAATGGGCGAAGTTTATATTTTCCATAAATGTTAAGTGATAAAGGGTATAAAACTAATAAGTCAAAATCTATTTTAGTCGGAGAGATGATAATAAAGGATTTTCATAATGGCCATATAACGAAAATGTGTTGCATCCAGCCATTTTCACCTATACCATTGGCATCCACCCAGTATTGATTTAGTCCTTATTTTCTTCAATATCAGAATATTTTTACTTTAAGTTTCATAATTTATAAGTCAAATGTTTCAAATTCACATAAAAGAAACAATATTTATTTACTTGTTAGTGTTCCAAGCCTTCATCCCAGTGTGTTCGGTTTTTAATTTCATGCGATACGATTTGTGGACGAATTCACCATCGATTTAAATGTAAAGTTTATTTTATCTTTTCCGCGTGACACACGACCAAAGAATTGCCATTTATTTTAAAACTCTAAAGCATTATTTGATTTTTTAAAGTCAAACGATCTCAACGCCAACCACTTTCGACTTATTTTTTCACATCCATCCAAAACTAAAGCTAGACATTATACCCCGTGAATTTATAAGACTGACGATGCCGCCGACTCTTTAATTATAGAATACATACATGTGTATAATAAAAAATTCCGACAAGTGGAATTTTTGGCCGTAATTTCAAACAAATATGGTTGATGCTAGATGTAAAAATACTCAACCTAATTTTCAGAAAGAGTTCTAAATATATGTTATGGTAATTCCTAACCCTTTTTCGAAAATCATTTTGATATAATAACATACCCCAGAGATGACTGATAATATAATCTTATTCACTAAATGTCAGGACATGGTTTTAAAATCATACAGATTATAATTTGCTTTTTTCCCGTTCAAATTATAATTATTTGAACAAGATATAATTGTACTCAATGTAATATCTACAAGAACTGGTATATCTTTTTTACTTACAATTTGTACAATATTACTTACTATTAAATAAATAACAGATACGATTCCGTAGATATGTCTCTATTAAAAGCGGAAAAGATTACCCTAAATTTTCCAATCTATACCAATAATTTAGCATTGATTGATATATATTAAAATGAAGAGGAAACCTTCCAAGTTCAGATAAAAAGCCAAAGTTTATGTTTTTTTTATTAACACCAATTATTAATTTGCTATATTTTAAATGGAGTTTCTCACACAAAAATTTAGAATATATTTTTTTCAATAGAAATTATATTTGATCTTAGTTTTGCAGTAAACGGACCAAATATTCCCCAGATTTCTGACCCATAAAGTAAAATAGGTTTAATGGTATAGTCAAACACAAGTAATGAGATTATCTGCAAAACATTTTTGCACATGCTTTTTGTGCTTTCTCATATAATTCTTTTTTAGCAAAAGCGAAGGAGCCAGATGCACAAAAGTAAATTCCTAGACATTTATATCGAGATACACATTCAAAGTTCACAGTATTCAGGACAAATTTATGCCTGAAATGTCTGTCCGCTTTGTAAAAAATAAGAATTTTAGTCTTTGTAAAAAATACGAAATAACAATGTCGTAATAAAGAAATAATAAATATTGTATTTATCGCGTTATAACGAGATTATTATCGCGTTATAACGAGATAATTATCGCGTTATAACGAGATATGTATCGCGTTATAACAAGGTAACTCTCGCGTTATTGCGAGATAATTATCGAGTTATAACGAGATAATTATCGCGTTTTATTATATAGATTGCAGTGAAAGATTGAAATTTCTCAGTGAATTAAAAGTGATAATTAACTGTGAAATTATTTTCCATAATTTCACTCTAGGAAGTGGCGTCACAATAGACGTTGTCAACGTCGTTGTTAAGTAAACGTCTCAGCGGATTAACATCGAAAACGTAGTTCACGAAAAGAATGTTAAATTAAACCATAAATATGCAAGAACTGATCTATATATTAAAAACAATAACTAATCCTAGATTCTGATTATCGAAAATATTCAACTCATGATCGAAAAACGCTGTAATTCACTCATGCGCTGCGCGCATTCGTGAATTACTGCGTTATTCGATCATTCGTTGAATATTTTGCGATAATCAGAATCTCGGATTAGTTATAGTATAAATAACGATATTATTATCGCGTTATAACAAGATAACTATCGCGTTATAACGAGATAATTATCGCGTTATAACGAGATAATTATCGCGTTATTACGAGACAAATGACAATTTTCTCGTTATTACGACATAATACACCCTTATCGCGTTATAACGAGATAATCATCGCGTTATAACGAGAAAATGTCGCGTTATATCGAGAAACTATCTCGTTATAACGAGATAATTATCTCGTTATTACGAGATACTTATCTCGTAATTACGCGATAAGAAATTATTTTTTCTTTGCGAGCCTAATCGACTTTCGTAGCTTACAGATAAACATTTGCAATTTTATTTTCAATAGCTTATGAAAAACACTATTGCTTTTATTATTTGTTTGCACATGTGCATGTAAGTTATCCAAGGCAGCATGAGTTAATTGCACAAAGGACTTTCCTCTCTACATTTACACTTTGAACTGTTGTAACCTGTTTTACTTTTGCATGACAAATAAGCTTGACCACCTGTCACAGATTTTTTTGAACAGTCTGCGTAGTTTTCAGTATAGTCGACTGATTTTGAATTTTAATGCACCCATGTGACATGCAGGCAAACCGCATATCAAAAGAAAGCTGATGACTTGCGCTATAAGATTATACCGGTCGTAAAAGCGAAATGTGGTACTTTCTCTCAAAAACTCGGGTCAAAGGTCAAATTTCATTTTTTTTTCAGTTTTTCCTTCTTTGGGGCATAAATCGCTTTTTGGGATGAAACTTGGAAAAAAAAATGTGACAAAAATGTTTAACTTCACAAGAGGAAAGTATGAGCTGATGTTTAAATGATTAAAAAAATACTCAGTGGGTGATGACGTCATGTCCTAGCATATTTTGTGAGCAAATGGCTATTATATACAATGGTTGACGTCATTATTCTATGAATTGTTTAACGGAAATACATTTCTAGCATTAAAATATCAAAGAATGCTATTTATACAAAATTTGTGAAAAAATAAAGTAAAGAAATGACATGTATCGAACTAAATAATTAGATGAAAGATGGACACATCATACAGAAATAATGCAAAGGCTAAACAGACGACCAAAATACAGAAAATCAGGTTTCCTTGTAGTGGACTAAGTCTATCAACCACGCCAAGGCCAGACAATATGTTTTCTTTTAATTATTTATAGATTTATTTTTTTGAGAAATAAATTGGGCGATGGTATATTTACAACGTTGAGCAAATATACCCTATTATTCATAACGTTATAACGTATTATATACAATTTATCCGTGCTCAATGTAAACTTATATACTAGTATTAACATCTATAATTGTCAATATCAGCTGACTCGAGTTGCATCAAACTGTCCAAATAAATTTCGTAATTTCCCTAGCAGAGGCACTAGTCAATGCAAATCATGTTTTTTGTAACAAATGAAGCAACGACTGCAATGAGTTGTATTTTTACACGTGTAAAATGTCTGATTACATCATTCCGATACAAAAAAACTTGTTCAAGACCGTTGCATCCTTTTTGCCAACCGAAATACAAAAGCGATGCTACAGGGGGTCTAAGTTAGATTGGATGTTATTCAAACTTTTGATTTTAAGCTAGACCTGAGGTCATACATCTTCGCTAGCCAAGGATTACAATTCCCTATGCCAGTGAAGATGGAGAGCGTGTTGTTGAATAAAAAAATACCGAACTTGCTGCAAATTTAATTTCTGCATATGGGCATTTCGACAACTTATATCTCATCAGTGCAGATAAAATCAAAACATTTTGAAAACCAATAACTCAAAGAAGTTTAGAATTAAAAGAAAGCAAGTAACCAATATGATCTAAATTGAAAGCCGAAATCAGTTAAGGACAGAGCTTTGCATGAGGGAGATAATCCTTAGTTTTCAACAAAATTTACAAAAATTTAGATATTCCAAGTTTCCAAAAAATCGAAATTACTGTTTACTCGGTGGTATCTGAACAAGGCAAGTCCCATTGAGTATTGTCATTTTGACACATAATTATGTTTTAAGATCCCCTTGGCGTGACATGAGGTAAATATCAAACTATGGCAACCCTTGTTTTTGTTTCACGAGCAGCTACACTTGTAAGATATCGTCTTATTCATAGTAAGAGGCAAAAAGACAATGATTGTGCAGTATCTGAATCAAGTTTTTCGAATCATAGATATGGTAGATTTGTAAGGCAAGTCCCGAATGAAACAGTAAATACATCGGCAAACGAATACCGAAGCAAGAACGAGGAAAGGGGAAATCCAAAATCATAAATCCAAAATCACGGCAATTCACAGCAACACGAATTGAGACAGTATGACAAAGACACAACAAACAAACAAAAATGAACAAAAACGCCACAAAACTAAAGCACTAGCAGTGCGAACCCCTATAAAAACTGAGGTATCATCAGGTGCTCCGGAAGGGTAAGCATGATCTGCTCCACGCATGGCACCCGTCACACAGCCAGTTAAAATATGATGTGGAAATATCTGTTGGGTAGCTGATTGGTTATTGTCATTTTCTAACCCGTAGACAAAACCAATTAAAATCCACGGTGCTTGTTACTTCTTTAACCCTCAAACAGCACCAAGGTGAAACTTTGAAAAGCATTTTTACATCTCTTATTGTATTCAGACAGAGACAAGGACAAATCTGTGCCATAAACATAATCGACGAAGACAAAACTAAAAATTACAGGATAATATACAAGACAACACAGAAAACAAAAGCATTGACAGTATGAACTCTCACTAAAAACCGTGAGTATCATCAAGTGTTCCGGAAGGGTAAGCATGATCTGCTCCATGCTTGGCACCCATCACACTGCCAGTGAAAAGTCCGATTTTGTCACAGTCGGTGTTAGTCAGTCCGGTAACAAACTCTGGATCTACCCAAAGATATCTGTTCTCATTTGTGAAACCGAAACATTGTAATGGTCTGTCAAATCGTGGTGACGACCGTAAAACTTCTGAAGTGATAATTGCAACATACATTCTGCTTTTGATAAAAAATTACGGAGAATTTCAAGCAATAGAAGTGGTATCTATTGCAAACTCAAAAGCGGAATCGTCAAGAAGCCAGTACAAAAAACACTGTCGGATATTGAGGTATATTTGATACAGAATGAGATAAATTTGATTCTTGATCAGGAATAGGATATTCAGTTTCTCATATATGAAAAAGAAAGGAAATAGGGTAAATGTCTAGGAGAAAACATCCCATATCCAGGTTAAAACGACAAAAAACAAAACATCTAGGGGTCACCATATGGTCTCATATAACTGTTTCAATAATGTACATAACGTAGAATAACGAAAGTGCGTGCAGAATATTCACGTTTAACACCATTGAATCTAGAGCAGGAACCGAACGCCACTCCGCCTTTGTACCTGTTGTAGAAAAAAAACTTCTAAAGGTAAAATCGTACTACAGAAAACCAAATATTCGATGAAGGGTTATGGAGTAAATGCAGATGAAACAAAATCTCTACAAATACATGGTACAACCAAGCAATGGAACAACGCTTTTATTGTTGTTCTTCATATTGAAGTCACCACGAGGCCTTCAACAAGGAGCTTTGCTCATACCTCACAGTAAGTTCAAGACGGCCCTAGCTCCGGTTTGAGCGGAATTCATTGCTAGATGTCGAGCAATCACAGAGGTTTTTTCCAATTTTTGTTGAAGTGGATATATGTTGTGTAACTATCTTTTCAAGCAGCTGGGAGATATTTTGTAAATGAACAAATCAAATCAAATATGAAAGAGTCTGAAGTGAATCATCGTGTTCAGACGCTAAAACTTTATCATTGTCATCTTTTATATATTTTAATAAATATATAGGTCTAACAAGCAGCATAATATAATACGTTTTGTGCAAAATCTTCACTATTTATTGCAATGCATGTTGCTATCAGAAGTTAGACTTTGTGCTACTTTTAGGGTTTTTTAGTACATTTTGTGTATTTTTGATAACATTTGTAAGCCCTAAATTAACAAAAGACGCAAGCAGACCAAAAATTTAGGCAAATGGATTTTTATGAATTAATACTGCTTTTGATTTCCAATTCTAGAAAGAACTGAATTTCCACAAACTTCTTACAAGTATGATATATCGCCAAAACAAAATCTCTTTAAAAATACAGAACAAAAACTATATGTTAAAGAAGCAAAGATAACAGGAAACAGTTACAATTGCCGAACATGACAATCACATGCCACAATCCACCAGGGAACTGCACACGAAAAACAATAAAATGACAAATGACAACATAAACAACGATAGGAACTCGGGATAGCCGGACTTGGTACCGGCACTAGCGACAGCTAGCGTTAGGGTTAAACCGGTTTATGGGTACCCAAACTTCCCCTTTCTCTATCCCGTTTCCTTATAGTATAATAAACATACAAATAAAACCCAATACAGGTAGACCACTAACTCCAAGACAACAATCTTGATAAGAAAGAACAAGACAAAACGTAATTTAGAAAGATGGGTCAGGGAGTGCTCGCCGCTAAACTGCCGGCTAGCTCAAGGGGCCTAGTCTGCTGGTAAAACACTGTCGCACTACGGAATATGGATCAAATTCAAAACTTCCCGAAGGGTTTGGTAAAGAATTGTCATGGATTTCAGTAGACCTCGGCAGTATCAGTGAGAGGCCAGTATAATTGTAAAATCTTCAGGTCATTGGATCCCAAAGCCAGTTTAACTGAATCATGAAGAATATCCGGTCAATATCCCCTTTGACGCAAAGAATGTAAGTTACGTCCCAGTTTTTCTGGATTTTTTTTATCAGTTTTTGACATTTTTGAACAACATTTTCGTAAAAACGAGGGTGAGAAATACCCTTAGTAATAAACTGTTTGCGAGTCGCATTATATTTAGATATCAAATGTTCATATTTTCTATAAAACTTCTTAAATGTGTTTATCAATTTATGAAATCTGTAACCTTGTTGTAAAAGTTTGGATGTAATTGTAAGGTTACGTTCATTAAAGTCGTCAAGAGTAGAACAGACGCGTGCGAATCGTACTAGTTGAGATATATACACTCCGTATGATGGAGCTACAGGAACGTCGCCATCAAGAATAAAGGGCTACGCCGAGCGCAGCATGATACGACCGCAGCATGTCGACCACTTAAATTTCAACAAAAGTAGTTTAAAGTGAATGTGGACACAGTAAAGAGCTTGAAACAATAATTAGATGGACACAAAAAGAAGCTAGACACAGTTATTAGCTAGAAACAAAATAGGGAATAAATAAACCCTTTTGATTACTTACTGATAAAAAACCGTAGGAGCTATGCAAAATATGTACTATCAACTAAAACTTAACATCCATAGAAATTCAAAGAAAAAAAAACCCATCAAAATCTCATGAAAAATAAAGATATGACATATTTAGAAAAATTGCAATTTTTGCCCCTTTGACCCCTTGTAGCTTGGAAACGGTAAAAGCTACACAAAATCTGTTGACATACTGCTGAAAGCTTATATCAAGAGGAATCCAAAGAAAAAAATCCCATCGAAATCCGATGAAAAATAAAGATTT